>JAODTK010001331.1:0-14053 GCA_026419785.1 Sclerodactyla briareus | reverse complement strand
TGTTGCAACCGCCCCGAGTCTCAGTAGCTTCATGCGTCAAATCACCCCAACCTCCAGTGCTGGCCGGTGTGATCTCAAAATATCGGACCGCACTGTACCACCGGGGGCTGTCATCAACTGAAAAGAAAAAAAATAGGCGTTAAGTTATTACGGCTTATTGCTACGGACAGCTCTTCACATCTGCTGAAAGACGTTACTCACCTGATTTAATGGAATCAAACGTAAACAAAACCAGGGTACGACACGCGATAATAGCGGTGCGGTACCATTCGTATTCCCCGGATGCCTTCCACGTACTCGGATCCCCATGTCATTAATCTCCTTTATTCCATTTCGCAGACAAAATATCCGGCCACTATAATGCTTCAGCATTCACGTACAAACCCCACTCGAATGTACGGCATTGGGCGCCCCAGATTCGTCTCTACCTAATACATACGCAAACGTGTAATGTTTTTGGTATTTCGAATGGGTTGAGGCTATACTCCAGTTTTTAGCTGAATCGCTGTTTCGGCTATATGTACCGTGCATTGCTTACAACACTCAACGACCATTGACGTCCACAACGTACCTTCCGGAGTACGCATCCAGTTGCTGTCTCCATCCTAGTGCTTCGTTGAACTTAATAAAATATATCTGGTCAGCAAAACGAAGAGACGTGCCTGTCCTGTTCGGTTTCCTTATGCGTCTAAACGGGTACATCGACTATCGTTTTCCCAAAGTGGTCAGTGCGATGACGTCCCAATGAATTTGATGCAGGGCAATGCTATGCTGTAGTTTCATGGATCCGTCCGTTTCCAGGACTCCAGTACCTTAGTTAATGAGTGCTAGGAAAACAGCGCTGAACCCCAAAACGAGTGTCCAATGTTACCGTGAATACCTGTCTAATATACTGAATGAGACGGTTAACTAACCTTCTCGACCCCATGGGGGGGGGGGGGGCTGAGAAAAATCCATCAACCGATTTCCGCTAGCATCCACAAACACGAAGTTACAACGTAAGTCCCGTCCAGAAAGAATGTTTCCAACTGGTGAATGTCGATTGGCCATGTCCCGGCGCCGAATTATCTTTCTGTTTGTCCAGTGAAGTCGACCACTCTGCCGAAGCTTCCAATCGCTACGGGGACAAGAACATCATCGAAATCAGAACACAACCTGATGTTCGTCGTCCAACTGGAAACAAATGAAAATGCGAAAATGTTGCAACGTCCCGCCCTGATCCATTTTGTTTTCAGTATATATCAGTACCACGCTAAATACATGAATACACAGTTTGGCCACATTGTGCAAGTCTCGTACGAGGCATTTTCCATCGGAATATCATGATGATGATTTTATTTTTTTTTATAATTGGAAGCTGCAAACGGCATGTTGAGTCCAGAAATATACAACAAATCTACATACACAAGTATCCCTACTGCAAATCTCTAACAATGTTGTACCATTGCCTGCCGCTGTGAGGGGGTGACGTGAATGAGGAACTACCATTCTACAAAACTTTCACGCAGAAAGGTCATTCAACTAGTATTACCCGAGTAGGGATCTGAGTAAGTAGTACACGTAGGTTACGGTTACAATGGTCTGCCCGGAAAAGAAACTTCCGACGGAGGAGCGGCGGTTGACGTGTTACACTTCCAAGTCATCAGTTGATGTTGGGCCATGAAGCTTGCCAACTGTGCCGAAGCTTCGAGAGGGACAGGGACGATAGAATCAGCAAACACCAGAACATACCGGAGGATGCATCATCAACTGGGGAAAATGGAAAATACAAATATATGTTATGTATATATTAATATGCAAAACATATTACCAGTTTTCACGAGAGCGTTCTTTGATGGGTGTGAATGGAAATCGGGGCATAGTGGAAATCGGAATTTTAGCCCAGTCGGTAGAGCTCAAGAGTAGTGTCGACGGTTCCTAGTTCGAATACGGACTGAGTTTGGTTGTTTACTTACGGCAAGCCATGTGATGATATGTTTCCGGAAATAAGTTGTGGGGGCAACCACCATTTTAATACCCTCTCTTTCAAGTTTCATGCTTTTTATCAGGCGAGGATAAAAATTCATTTCCTCCACCAGAGCTTCCGTAAATTAGTCGGTTGTATATTATTATTATTATTATATTATTATTATTATTATTATTATTATTATTTTATTAAATTTATGATATTATTATATTATTATTATTATTATATTATGATTATAATTATTTTTATTATTATAGTTTGTTCAGTTACGATGCGCACATTGTCTACTGTTTTCTCCAATCGGGAGGAGTGGTACTTTTATCATTTTATGGAAAAAATGCCCCCTTCTGTTGAGCGCGATAATCGCGTGGCGCTGTCGTAAAGGTAAATAACTCACGTCCTGCCATGCAGAATCGAATAAATTCACGGCGTTTGCGATTTTTATTCCAAATTGCCTGGGCGCGATTATTTACTCGAATTAGACGATCTCACGCTCCTAAATGTTGGACGCAGGACCCACGGAATGCTTACCTACTCTACGGTTCATCTTATGTGCCTACATGCCAAGTGTGTAAATTGCTGCAAAACTGATATGTGGGGATTCTTTGAACTGAACTGAAACGCAATATTCATCGGATGGACAACACAGAGCTCAGCCTTCCTGGCCGTTGACGCAGACCAAAAGACATATTACCGAATGAAGGTCATTTAGTGCTATATTGCCACTGTGTATATATTTGCGTGCAAACTTATATCGCGGAAAATGATAGGAAAAACCAAGCGCCGAGTCGACACATAGCAGTAATGTATCAACAATACAATTATCGATAGTAATGGTGAGGTTACGGAATTCAGCGGTTAGTTTGTCCAATTATAGCAGGCAAGTGTCAGATAGAATGATCTCTGGTAATATATGCTGGATGTAAAAATGTTTTCGTTATCCTCATAAACCTATGATGGAGGGACGGAGACATCAGTATGGGCCTTGTACGGCGTTGCCCCTTCCCCCGAAACAACACTTAGAGTAGTTGGCGATCAAAAGCATTGCTGCCCGAGTTTTGAAAACTCAATTTGCAAGGCGCCAGCCTCGTAGTTATTGCATAGGATAGGCTTACAGTATACGGCATGAGATGATAGATACATGAACCAAAACGCATCGGGGTTCAGTGTACTCATTATGAGGATCCAATACTAAGTTAGACTTTAAAAAAATAGAAGGGAAGTGTCCTGTGTAGCTTTCAATTGAAAAGGATTGTGAAGAAAAAAATTGGGAAAATTATGATTAATCTTCAATTTATAACGAGCAAGGTTCACGAACCGCTAGTCCCGACTTTTGTACCGATATATTGGATTGTTATTTGCCTTAAAATTGTTTCAACGGCCTGATCTTAGAGGTCGGAAGAGAGCAAATTGACAGTCAGCAGATAATATAGTAAATGTTAAAAGCGTATAGACGCGGATATAATTGGCCGCCCCCTATGTGCGTTACCTATAAATGGCCAATCAGTGTCTAATAACCAATGCATTAGCATGAATTGATGACCATGCCACCGGGGGGGGAATTAGTGCTAAGTTTTCGGGAAATGTGACTAAAATTGCTTAACGTATGCTAAGTGACAATTACTTGACTTCAAAATGAACATTCTTGAATTTCAAATAGAATAGGACAAAGTACTGCCTTAAAGGTGATTGTGAACGACTCCGAAGCCTCATTCCGTAGGGTCACGGAAAGAATGTTACACTGTCAGTACCAAATAGCAAAGAAATGGCCAGGATTGTGTTGCTAGGACACTACTGTGGACACCCCGGATCCACTCAGTAGCGTACATGAGTCAAGTTAACGGCTAACCCTCCAGTGCTAGCCGGTGTAAATCGCAAAATATCCGGAACACCACTGCACCCTGGGGGCGTGTCTCAGATGAAAAAAGCGGAAATGTATAATTAGCACTTGCTGTTGCTACGGACAAATCTCCCCAACCCCATAAAAAGTTATCTACTGATTCATTGGAATAAGTTGCTGCAACAGGTTTTGGGTATTGCGTCATGGGGAACCGCTACCAAGTATGGCTTCATTCATCCAGTGGGGTCCAGTTCTCGTGTTTAAAGCCAAAATTAGTTGCCAAAATATTGCCTATTCACGAATTTATATTTTTACAAAAATTCACCCCAAAACGAGGGTGCATGTATCCCCATAAAGAGACAGCTACACACAAAATTTTACCGATCCGACCCAACCATTCCGGACTTATCGTGTGTACAGGTTTTCAGGACTGTGATTCTGTTGATCTCAGATGACCTCTGTACGGACCCCAAAACGAATGGGATAACGTACTCATCTATGGGGGGGAAAGCACATATCAGTACAGAGTTCACACTCAATCCAGGAGGTGGCGAGTTATCGTGTTTACAAGCTGGGGTACATACATACCCACACAAACACAGACGATGGCATGACTACAGAGATTCCTTTGAGTCGGCAAGGAATCAATAATCATAATAAGAGAAATTAGGAAAGTAAAATTGAACGGAAATCACACCACGATTTCAAAGCCAACTGTATTCGCACAGGTGAACCTATAGAACACAAATATACAAATCGACATGTCGACAAGAAATCTTTTGTTCGTGAGATACTATAATTAAAATGAATAACAACAAAACAACTGCTGACGTGGCGAGTGTTACTGGACACAGCAACGACCATAATCATGGTGGGGTTAGTGAACAATGTGGATAGTAACCCTCGAGCGTTTTTTCAAGTCAGGACGTGTCCCTTCATACTGAAGACTGTCATTGAGTTTAAGCTGGATTTTGGTGGGAGCCCTGATTAATAATTCTTATGAGCCAGGGCTGCACTGACCTCCTGCAATTATGAGATTTGGTTCTATATGTCCTATAGAGTGTAGTTTTGGTCCGCAGTTTTTTTTTCCCGTCGGGTCACGGAAAGTATATGGTACTTACAGTAGTACCATTGTCAAGAAACTGGCCGGACTGTGTGTGCGAGACACAATGTGGCCCCCCAGAAGCATCAGCCTGTACATGCGACAAAGTTAACACCTAACCTGGCCGGTGTGAACGCTCATATTCAGACCACACTGCACCCATGGGGAAAATGTTAGTCACCTGCTATTGCCTACGACAGATCTCTTCAACCCCCCCCCCCCCCCTCCCTCCCCCCCCCAAAAAAACCGTTATATCCACTGATTTCTATATCGAAAGAAAATAAAGAACCAGAGTACGGTCTGTTGAGAGACCATTGTATTCCACTACATTGGAATCCGTAACCACCCCCTCCGCTGATTCCAATCGCATTCGGGAACCTGAGCGACAAAAATTCGTCGCTGCCTAATGAATACGCAAATGTGCAACTGGTTTTTGTATTGTGAATGAGGTAAAGGTTATACGCCGATTGTTGTTCGTGAAATCGCATTGTTTTCGGGACTATCTGGGGCCGTACCAAATGCCGGGAGAACACTAACAAACCATTAACTTGCAAACAACGCATGGGCTTCAAATATGCTTCATGGACGTATAATGTCCTAACCACCCAACCGCGCTGTATGGTTAAACTGTCTCAGAGGAAAGGAGTCTGTCCTGTACGGCCTATAACTAAACAAGACATATGAAAATTGTGTGGGCAATTAACTGCGATCGTTCTATAGAAGATATAAACAGATTGGAAAACTCACTGCCTGCTAACTGTGGATTGTAACGACTCCGAAGGGCCTCATTTCCCGTCGGGGTCCTCGGAATATGTATGTTACTACAGTAGTACATCGGTAAGAACTGGCCAGGACGGTGTGTGCGAGACAACACAGTGCCCACCCCGGAGTCATCATAAGCTGTGTACATGCATCAAAATCAACGTCCAAACCTCCAGTGCTGGCCGTTGTGAATCTCAAATACCCGGACCGCACTGCACGACTGGGGGCATGTCTCACTGAAAAAGAAAAAGGCGCTATTATTACATGCTATTGCTACGGACCTCTGCCACATCTGTGGGAAGACGTTACTCACTGATTCATGGAATCAAACGTAAACAAATCAAGGGTACGACACGCGATAATAGCGGTTGCAGGACCCATTCGTTTTCCCCGGAGGCCTGCACGCGGTGACTCGGAATCCCCGTAATTAATCTTCTGATTCCATTTCGCGAGACAATAATATCGGCACCTAACTTAATTGCTCGCTTCACGTACAACCCACTTGAAACGTACGGCAATATGGGCGCCCCAGATTCGTCTCTACCTAATACATACGCAAACGTGGAGGGTTTCGGTATTCGAATGAGGTGAGGATATACTCCAGTTGTTACTGAAATCGAATGTTTCGGAGCCTATCTGAGAAAACGTGCATTGCCTTACAAACACCAACGCCATTACTTCAACAAGTTATGGGAAGGAACCTCAGGATATTACGCAGATTACAGTTGCTCAGCTTAGTGCTTCGTGAACTTATTAAAATAATATTGGCGCAAACGGAGAGACGTGCCTGTCATGTTCAGGTGTTTCATTATGGCTTGTATGGCGTCTAAACTGGAACAAGCGGCTATCGTTTTCCAAATTAGGTCTTTGCGGAATGACGTCATGATTTATGAAATGGAACAATTGCTAGGCTGGTAGTTTCATGGATCGTTTAGGAATCCAGTACAATTAGTTAATGATGCTAGGGAAAACAGCGCATGGATTTGAACCCAAAACGAGTGGTCCAATGTTACGTGATGAGATCTAAGAAACACAACAGGGCAAGGTTAACTTACCTTCTGAGACCACACGGAGAAAATACAGTCAACAGTATTCCGTAGCATCCACAAACACGAATGTTACAAAACAGTCCTCCCCGTCAGAAAGAATGTTCCGGACTGGTGAGATGTCGTTGGCAGTGTCAACGGCGACGAATTATCTGGTGCTGTTGTCCAGGAAGTCAACCACTTGCCGAAGCTTCCAATCGCTACGGGGACAAGAAAACATCGTCGAATCAGAACAAACCGGAAGGTTCGTCGTCAAATGGAACAAAATGAAACGCGAAAAATGTTGCAACGTCGCCCTGATCCCATTTTGTTTCCAGTTAATATATTACCACGCTGAAGTAATATCAGTGAAGATACACAGTTTGGCCACAATTTGTGCTAGTCTCTTACGAGGCAGTTTCCATCGGGAATAATTATGACGGAGGATTGTTTGTTGTAACATCGGAAGCTGCAATCGGCAGGGTGCCAAGGAAATTAGAACACAAAAATATACAGAACATCAAGTAATCCCGTATTGCAAATCTCTACATGGTACCAAGGATTGCGCTGAGGGTGATGGGAACCTTACATTCTACAACTTCCACAGAAGAAGGCCATTCAACAGTATTTCCGGAGGGATCTGAGTAACGTAGGTTACAAGATCTTGCCACGTTATTTTTGTTGTTAAAAAGAAATTCCAGAGGAGGAGCGGCGGATTGCAGTGTTACACTTCCAGAGTCCATCAGTGCATGTGGGGCCAATGAAGGACAAACTGTCCGCAGATTCCGATCGGGACAGGGACGATAACATCATCGAAACCAGAACATACAGGAGTGCATCATAAACTGGGGAAAAATAAAAATTATGTTCAAATAATATTGCAAACAATATATACAAGTTTTCACGAGAGCGTTCGTTTGTGTTGAAATTATGGCATAGTGGAAACGATACCCCCAGTCGAGAGCTCAGGAGTACGTGACCGAAGGTTGCCTAGTTCCCGATCCGACTGGTGGTCTGTTTATTACGCAGCCATGTGATGTGATGATATGTTCCCGGAAATATGTTGTGGGGGCAACCCACGATTTAATCCCCTATTCTTTCAATTGTTTCATGCTTTTATCAGGCGAGGATTAATTCATTCCTGCCACAGAACGCTCCGTAAATGAGTCAGGTGGATTAATTTTATAATTATCATTATTATTATTATTTTATTAGTTTAGTTTTTATTATTTATTATATAGTATTATTATTATATATTATGTGTGATTCGTTTACGATGCGAACAGTCGAATGTTTTCTCCGAGCGAGACGATTGTATTTTCTCAGTTTATGGAAAAATGCCCCTTCTGTTGAACGTGAGCATCGCGTGGTCGCTGTCCGTAATAGTTCAATAACCTCACGGTATGCATGACAGAATCGGACTGAATTATGGTGGAAGTTCTTCAAATTGCCCTGGCGCGATTATTTATCGAATTAGGACGCTCTCACGCCTCCTGAATGTTGACGCAGAACCCCGGACATGACTCTTACCTACTGCGGTGCATATTATGTGCCCTATAGCCATGTGTGTAAATTGCTGCACAAAACTGATATGTGTTGATTCTTTGAACTGACATGAACGCAACATTAATTCGGAAGAATGACAACAATAGGTCTCACGCCTCTGGGTTGACGCAGAACCCACAGAACAATGTACCTAGTGAGGTCATATATGTGCCTATATGCCACTGTGTATAATTTGGTGCAAAACTGGATATCGCGGAAAAATGAATAGGGAAAACCACCAAAGCGGCGATTCGCACATATCCAGTTCAATGTATTAACAACCAATTATCGGATAGTAATTGGTGAGTTACGAATTCAGCAGTAATGTCTCTGGGATGGATATATGCTGGATGTAAAAATGTTTCGTTTTAGCCAAATAACCTAGGATGAAGTGACATCAGTATGGGCTATGTACGAATTGCCCGTTCCCCCGAAAAAAAAAAAAAACTAGTCACTAGAAGTAGTTGGCCGACTTTCAAAAGCCATGCTTGCCGAGGTTTGAAAAAATCAATTTGCAATGGCGCCAGTCCAGTAGTTATTGCATAGGAATAGGCTTACATTATACACGGCAAATGCATATCAGATAAAATGAACCAAACAAAAAACGACATTACGGTCATGCACTCATTATGAGGATCCACATACTAGTATCGACTTTCAAAAAAAATAGGAAGGGGAGGAAGTTCTGTGTAGCTTCAATTAGAAAAGGAGATGTGGAGAAGAAAAAATTGGTGGCAATTATGATTAAACTTCAATTTTATAACGAGCAGGTTCACGAACCGCTAGTCCCGACTTTTTTACTCGACATTATTGGATTTTTATTTTGCCTCAAAATTGTTTCAACAAACCTGAATCTGGAGACTCGAAAAGAGCGCAATTGACAGTAGCAGATAATAATAGCAAATGTTAAAAGCGTATAGACGCGGGTATAATTGGCCGCCCCCTATGTGCGTTACCTATAAATGGAACTAATCAGTGTCTAATACCAATTATAGCACTGATTGATGCCTGTCCCACCGAATTAGTACTAGTTTCGCGGAGGAAAGGAAAAGGAAATGTGACTAAAATTGCTTAACGTATGCCAATTAGACAATACTGACTTCCATAGACACATTCTTTCATTCAAAGTTCTCAGACCACTTATGCTTCTACTGTGAGTGTGAACGGATCCGAAGCCTTATTTCCAGTCGGGCAGTACGGAAAGATATGTGATAGTACAGTAGTGCCAATTGGGAAGAAATGGCGGGATGTGTGCTGACACGAATGTGGCCACCCCGGAATCATCAGTAGCTGTACATGCGTCTCTCAAAGTTGACGGCTAACCCTCCAGTGCTAGCCGGTGTAAATCGCAAAATAGCCGGACACCTGCACCCACTGGGGGCAGGTCATCAGTTTGAAAGAAGCGGAACGTATAATTAACACTGTGGATACGGACAGATCTTCCAAACCCCCATTAAAAAAAACGTTATCCACTGATTCATAGGAAACGTGAAACATGGTTTGGTTATTGCGAATGAGGTAGAGGATATACGACAATTGATCGTGAAATCGTATTGTTTCGAGGCTATCTGGGCCGACAATGGTCGTGGAAACAATACGGACTGCTTTAAAAACGCATGGGCTCCACTAATGATCGTGGAAGTCTTAACATATATCTGTCAAAACGCAGGAAGACGTGTCTGGCTTGATCGGTTCTCATCATGGCGTCTGAACTGGACAAGAAACTATCGCTATTCAATAAAATCAATGCGAAAAAAAACGGCAAAGTCCGAACAAAGTCCATGCATCTGCAATGCTGATCGGTTGCCTGATGAATCTCTGAAACATGTAAGTGGCTGTGGTGATGCGATTGAGAGACAAGTGGTACGGGGTTATGAGAGGAGGAACAAAGCAGCTGCTGTTTGGACCTATCCGGAACGCATTATACAATCAGAGGTTCCCACCAATTGGAACGGGATTGTGTTCGTTTTTAGAGAGTTAACCAAACTTTTCGTCGAATCCATTCAGATAATTGATCCATTGGCTGTTTTTGTTGAATAGGTGTTCAAAACTACACCTGATGAGGAGATAAAGGGTCAGGCCAGTTATAAAATAAAAAGGGTGTTCCAATTTGGAGTAAAGGGTGCAAAACCTAACCGAAAGCCAAAAGGCTTAGTGATTCCTTGACTCTTTCTGAACACTAGGCCAGACACAAGGACAAATGGGAGATGTACCAGCTTATTGGCATCAAACGTCGACAAATTCCCCATTCTTCAACCCAACCAATAGGGTTCTGTTACTTTGATAAGAAAAGGTACACATAAATTTCAGGTTTCAGGACTTGACATATGGTGACACTCAGAGACCTCCTGGACTGTCCCCAATACCATAGGGTTAATATAATATGGTGTACTCATCCTGGGAACACCAACATACAAGTATGAGCTTCATGAATTCAGGTGGGGTCGAGTTTCGCTGTTTAAAGCCAAAATGGCAAAAGATAGACTTTACAAAATTTTCTATCTTGACCAATAATGTAGCACCCTACACCCTGACCCTACACCAAAAAAAATCGGGTTCTTGATTCCCATCAGAAAGCTACACACCAAATGTCAAACTGATCGGAACGACCATCTCAAAAAAACTTTTATACGTGTTCACAGGTTTGACAGTTACTCTGGGACTCAGAGTACCTCTGACCTGACCCCGAAAACAATAGGGTTGATGTAATGATCATGGGGAAAACACTTACTGAGTATGAACTTTTCATCCATCAAAGTGGGGTGAGTTATAGTGTTTAAAAGGCCGAAATTTGCCAAAATATGGATTTCAGAACATTTCAAATTTGAAACTAAATTCAACCCGACCTATGCCAAAAAACAATAGGTTTCCCGTACTCCCCATAAGAAAGCTACACCACCAATTTCAACCGATCAGAACAACCATCTGGGACTCATCGTGTCTACACGGTTTTCCCGTCTTTGACCTGTGATGACCTCCGACCTAACCCCAAAACAGTAGGTTTCATGTGTACTTCATATGGGTAACCGACTACCAAGTATGAGCTTCATCCATCCAGGTGGGGTCGAGTTATCGTGTTTACAGCCAAAATTGCCAAATATGCCTATTCAGAGTTTTCTAGTTTTGACAAAAATTCACCACACCCCCGGACTGTACCGAAAAACCATAGGGTGCCTGTACTACAATAAAGAAAGCTAAACCCAAATTTAAAACTGATCAGACCAAACCATTCTAAACTTATGTGTTCACAAGGTTTGCAGGCATGACCTCTGGTGACCTCAGATTACCTTGACCTGACCCCGACGAAACATAGGGTTCAGGTACTCATCATTGGGGAAAATAATTATGAGTATGAAATTCATCCATCCAGCTGGGGGTTGAGTTATCGGGTTTTACAAGCCGAAATTTGCCAAAAAATGACTTGTCACAAATTTCATTTTGACTAAAATGCACTCCCAACCTATGCCAAAAACAATAGGTTGCCCGTACTCCCATAAGAAAGCTGCACCACAATTTTGCAACCGATCAGACCAACCTCCTGGACTATCGTGGTCTAAAGGTTTTCAGTCTTTGACCTTGATGACCTCGACCCTAAACCAAAACAGTAGGTTCATGTATCTCATGGGGAACCGACCTACAAGTATGAGATTCATCCACAAGGTGGGGTCAGTTTTCGTGTTTACAAAGCCAAAAATTGCCAAACTATTGACTATTCACAATTTATATTTTTGACAAAAATTCCCCACCCCGACCTGCCTTACCGAAAAACAATAGGGGGGATTTCCATGACTCCCCATAAGAAAGCTACACACCAAATTTGAAAAAACCCGTTCAGCCCAACATTCTGGACTTATGTGTAACAAGGTTGTCAGACATTGAGTTCTGTTGACCTCAGATGAACCTCTGACTTGACCCAAAACAATGGGATTTATGTATATCATGGGGAACACAAATATCACACACATAAGTACGAGATTCATCCCATCCAGGTGGGGTCGCGTATGGTTTACCGCTGGGCGTCACATACATAACACACCACACATTACACACACAAACAAGACGCACTGGCATGACTACAAGGAATCAATAATAATAATAACAGAAATTAGAAATCAAAATGACGGAAAAAAAGCACCACAGATTTCAAAGTCAACAAATATTCGCACAGTTGAACGCTCTTTACACAATATACAAATACGAATGTTTCGAAAGACATTCTTTCCATCGTATCAGGTACTATTAAGTAAAATGAATAAAAAAAACCAAAACAACTCCTGCCGTAGGCGACGTTGTTAATGACCCATCAAGACCATATTATGTGGGATTTAGTTGAACAATGTGATCAGTACCTCTTCGAGCTGTTTGTGTAAGTCAGACGTGTCCCAGTTAAGCTGAAGAC
This sequence comes from Sclerodactyla briareus, assembly GCA_026419785.1. Classification (NCBI taxonomy): domain Eukaryota; kingdom Metazoa; phylum Echinodermata; class Holothuroidea; order Dendrochirotida; family Sclerodactylidae; genus Sclerodactyla; species Sclerodactyla briareus. The sequence goes on along the minus strand of JAODTK010001331.1, from coordinate 1,414 downwards.
TTTCATTGAGTTTAAGCTGGAGTTTGGGGGGGGGAGCTGATAAATATTCAATGAGCAGGCTCTGCACTACCTCTGCAATATGAGATTTCTAGGGATTGTGTTATAGATGTGTGAGTTTTTGTCCGAGTTTTTCCCGTCGGGTCACGGAACGAGGAAGCATATGTTTACTACAGTTCATACAATCGCAAGAACGGCCAGGACGGTGTGTGCGAGACACAAATGTGGCTACCCAGACATCATCAGGTAGCTGTAAATGCGACCAAAGTTCACAACTAAACTGGCCGGTGTGCATCGCTCAATATCAGACCACATACACCACTGGGGAAATGTTGCACGCTATTGCTACGGAAGATCTCCTCATCCCACCCCAACCCCCCCCCCAAAAAAAAAAACGTGATCACCAACACTGATTATCGGAGAAACGTTAGAAGAAACCAAGAGTACGGTACGTTGAGAGACCATTTGTATCACTAATTGGAATCAGTAAACCCCCCCCCCCTCCCTCTAATTCCATATCGGCAAGGCAGGGAACACTGGGGCGAACAGAAATTGTCGTGGCCTAATGAACACGCAAAAGTTGCCAAACTGGTTGTGTATTGTGAATGAGGTGCAGGTATACGACGATTGTCTGAAATCGCTTGTTTCGGGACTATCTGGGGCCGTACAATGCTGTGAGAACACTAACGACCATACTTCAACAACGCATGGTCCCAACATGATGACTTGCTTTCATGGAACGTATAATGTTACACGATTTATTCTAGTGGTTCAAATGGCTTAGAGGGAAAAAAAAAAAGATAAGAGTAAGATTCGGGTTATAGTCTTTAATCAAGGGCAGCGCTCTCTTCTCACGACGAGCGACTTAATCCCTTGGACATCGGTAACCTGATGAAGTCCTTGCCATGGCAACAACCAGGTGCACGTTCGCTCCACGACCTACTACACCCCTGGCACCAACGAGCGGCGCCTAACTTCGTGACCTCGCAGGTACCCACTTCTACACGTGGGGTCGCACGCAAACATTTCGAGGAGACATGCCTTGTCTGACAGCACCGCGGAAAAGCCCTCGGGCCTTCACTGGAATTCGAACTCACAATCTATTGACATAGTCCGCCCCACAGATCTACGACTGAGCTACTCGTCTCCTCTGAAAGGAAAGGAGTCTGTCCTGTACGGCCTATAATTGACCAACACAGGTGAACAATGGGTGGGCATTTATGCGGGGATCTGTGAGCAAGAGATATAAAAAAGATTAGAAAACTCACTGCCTCTAACTGTGATTGTGAACAACTCCGAAGCCCTCATTTCCCGTTAGGGTCCGGAATATGATGTTACTACGTAGTTACTCAATCGGTAAGAAGAAACTGGCCAGGACGGTGTGTGAGAGACACAAATGTGGCCACCCCGGAGTCAT
>JAODTK010001330.1:0-11443 GCA_026419785.1 Sclerodactyla briareus | reverse complement strand
GCCATCTTTTCTTCTCCACAGGGCTCAAATGATATCGAGAGGTTTGAAACCAATCCCATCCTCCCGTGCCGCCAATTTGTCGTTCCCATCCGAAATAAAACTCCAGACCCGACCACGTCTCGGAACATAGGGAAGCAGTATGCAATGCATCGTGACTGCTCATAGCCGACACTCACTGCAATTACCGCGTAACAACCCCAGTAACCCCGAAATCCCATGTATACAGTGGAACCATAAGTGAAGACCAAAACTTCGCCGGGCTCATCGCAACTGCCAAACAGCCACCTTGGGCACAACGTCCGGCAGTCCGGTAACTGCTGGATTTCGAACCCGAATGTTTTTGCAAAGTGTCACTGATACCACTCACGAATTTTTCCGCCAATTAGCGTATTACGGGTTATGGGACACTATCCATTAGGATAGCGCCGGGACATGGAAGCTAGTTTCATAACAATTGTTCGCGAATAAGAAAAAAGAAAAATAGCCACCGGGTAATGGGCGAATACGAAAGTTTGTCTCAAAACTATCGCCACGTTCTGAAACGCATGAATCTGTGCCGTAGAAAATCGTCACAGCCAAGAAGGCCGACACACAATTGGTCGAGCGAAGTGTTGTTAAGTTATGTGCTGATATGAAATCTAACGGCGGCGACGCGGCCGCTGCGAACGCGGCGGCAGCGAATGCGGTGTCAGTGGCGGAAGCGGAGACGGCCAAGCCCCAACCACACATCCCCCTATAGGATTACGCAGCGTTGTGTGCGCAGGTATGTCCTCCATTTTTCTGTGATTAAGAGGGGCGCTATTCACTGGATGCACTAGGTTGCACATTTTGCGGTTAAAGAGGCTGGGATACAAATTGAATGACGTATCGTAATACAATCATAAACGCAGATTCGTGCGACTACTGTCCCCTCTCCAAATTTTCAGCTTGTAGGACCAGCCATTCTGAACATATCTTGTTTACACAGGTTTTTGTAGACTTTGACGCTCTATTGCGGACCAGATTACCTTTAACCTGCCCCAGAGCAATAGAATCATGTTACTCATTACGGAACACCCACATAGGGCCTACCTATTTGGAGGTCCACCCATTCATACATGACGGAATACCCCAGCATACATTATATCATCCATATCGCGACTCCCATCAACATGAAGTTATGACGAGAGGATACTGTCTTCTAACGGGCGGCTAAGTGCTTCACTAATGCTTGTATAGGCCGCCACGGTTGTAGTGGAATATGGTCAAAGCACTGCAACACTTAAACATAAATTCATGATTCACCTTAATTTGATGCCGCTCCTCATCAGTCGAGTAAGTATTGTGTCAACAGGTTTTGGACCTATATATACAGTTGTTTTCCATTCTCCACGATATACCTTGTTGCATCCATACCTTACATTGTCCTTTAACAGCCGAAAGTGCAATTAATATATGATACCAGGTCTCTCCGCAGTAGCACCACCAGTCTGAAATCACCAACCAAATGCTGTTGATTTCTGTCTTTAATCCTGCCAACATGGCTAACCTACCATTGTTACCCATTGTTGTGTCGCTGCTGACCATCGCGATCATAACAAGGCCTGATGGTCCTTCCCTCTCGAGGAGCAATATAATCAGCTCTCGATCAGCGAAGTTCAAGTTTACCGATCGATGTGTACAGGCGACTCCAAATACTTGGAATATGCTCTGTGAAGCCAACGGGCGGCGATTGTGGTGTGGCGTTGGGGGGACGGACAAGATGAATACCATCTAAGCGGAGCGCCACCACAGGTTGGCGCGGAGCGCACAAGAAAAATTTTCGTTTGCCAGACCCCCTAGATTGCAGGAAACGGCACTTCCCATGCCTCATGGACAGTCGCACTTCCTAACATGATAACAATTTTTTTCGGGAAGGTTCTCCAAAAACTTATCGCAATAGGGATCAATTTCAAGGTTTTGCGTTGGGTGCTGTGCATTCTGAAATACGCTGCAAGTGAGGTTTCAATCATGAACGGATCAATCGAAATGGACAAGGCCACCACCACTACGTTCGCGCGAAGCGCGAGATTTTGCAGGATCCAATTTGACCAACGATCGACATTGCACTGACCACTCTCTGACCTATCACTTACGATAGGGCAGGCCTGAGCTTTTTACTTAGAGATTACGGCCCCCGTTTTATCTTTTTGCGGACCAGAGGCGCCGGGAGGGCATTTCTACTTGGAAGCCAGAATTGTGTCCAAATGAGTATAACACCGAAATAAACCGCAACTGCGCGCAGAGCGCGCGCGAAATTTTACACTTTTGGACATTCCATCTAAAAGCAGGCACTCTTTGGATATAAACTTGGTCTTCACCAAAAATTTTAATCATGCCTTTGCACGAAATTGTGGCGTTTCCTGGCCGAATCTTCGATGACTTTTTTCCACCCGAAACGTGGCCTGCCCCCTTAGTATGTGCACCGTGCACGCAACCAACTTTCAAAAAAGGGTCACACCCATAAAGTGATTGCCGAATACTCTATTTTAAATTTGCAGATAGAACTATTTTGCCAAAACAAATCATAGGTCCCGCCAGGTGGTAGACTTAACCTCATCGCCCCAACATTCTTCCCTTCAAAGACAACAGAGTTTACACTTTTGGGCATTCCATCAAACACTAGCAAATTTGGACTTCACTTTTGGAAAACCTTTCTTACTTGAATTTTGAATCATGTCTTTCTGACAACGTAATTTGTGGCGTTCCCTGGTTGCATTTTCGATGCCGCACAGTGTGCCCTCTAGTGATTTAGTGATAGTATGCGGCACAGCCAGTCGCACTAAATTTCAAAAAAACAAAAAAAGTGTCGCACCATAAATGAATAAAAAATCACAGATCCCGCCAGGTGGTAGACCTACCCCCGTCGTCTCAACCCCCTTCACCTCCAGATAGCGATTTGTTTGACAACGTACAATGAAGGGAGACACACCTTAAGCTGGTGAAACTAGTCTTGTAAACGATAGGGATTGGAGGAGAAACCCTTCTTCTCATTGATAATTGAGTACAACCCAGAGTAAATTTCAGTTCATCAGGCATTTTTTGTTAAGGAACATAATATGTCTGCAGAAGGCACACCAATGTCTGAACACTACCGACACATGAAATACCAGCGCGCAGAAAGCAAAAATTTCGAAAATGGAGCAGCAGAATTCCCCCAACTCGATTTTTTAGGTCATCATGCATTTGTTTTAACATGGTTGCTGATGGATCTGTCGGATACAAAGTGTCATCACACCGCGAAATAAAAATAAGCAGCAGCAGTCGGGCTCAAATATTGGGGGGGGGGATGCATTGCGTCCCCCCACCCAAATATTGGGGGGGGACGACGTCCCCCGTCCCCCCCCCCCCCCCATGATCGCCGCCCTTGTGTGAAGCCTACCAAAAGAGGCTGTCGTGGGGGGGGGGGGGGGACAGGACACAGAATCACAGGAATGGAGTCAAAGACAGGCAGTGCAATGAACCTGCAAATGAACGGGAATCATCATCAGAGGTAACCAACCCAAGAATAAGTATTCAAACGTTCTGTGTTATGAATTTAACTAGCTGTAAGGAACAAATGTACTGAATTTGTCGATTATGTGCTCGATAACACCTCGATATTGTCGGAGTTACGGAAACCAGTGGCTAAGACAGGGGGATGATGTAGTTGAATGGATTATTATCTGAGGGTTACATTTCAAACACATCGGACGTCTTTCGAAGGCAGGGAGTGGGGTTAGGCTCCCTGTTCAGAAACAGTTCCGTGAGATCAAAGAGTTGAACCATATAACTCTTCGGGTCATTCACGCTGAAGCCTGACATTATTTCAAGGTCCCTTGCTAATGTGTTCTATAAGACCTGAAATGAAAGGCAAAGGGGGCTGGCGTCTGCCCTTTAGTGAATTCCTCCAGGAATTCCAAGCCCTGATCGAACGAGATCCAATTGAGTCCGTTGAATGCGATTATTGCTGGGGTGATTTCAATGCTGGATGGATGATCTGAATAATAGGGAGCGAAGACATTCATGGATCTACTTTCGTTCGTATAGGTTTTAATAAACAGCATGTAACTGAGCAACCCACAAGCATGGCCACATTTTAGATCTTCGTGATTATCTAGCGTCAGAAAAAAGAAATCTATCACTATTTTATACCAGTGTTCAGTGATTGAATCTTGATAATTCTGTTGTTACGTGCCACAGTTCCGCTACAGAAACCGCCTCATGAATTGAGAACTTTACAATCACGTCAATGTCAATTCGAATTCTGATACTGATGTGTTCGGGCGTGATGTTGGCAATCGCTGTCGTCTATTGATTTCGATCATGCCACTCCGGATGATTGCGTGTATCAGTACAACGTTTTGCTCCGTCAACAACTCTGGATGAGCATGCGCCTCTGCACGATCACAAACCCAATATGCCTACTATCCCAACCTATTTCAAACATAGGCTTGAGCACTCGCTGCTGACTATGGGATTGAACAGAAAAGTTACTAAAACCCACACGGGTCACAACATTCTTGACCTCTTTTCTACGAAACACACACAATTGGTGAGAAGAAAGGTCTCCCCTTGTTCCTGGGTTAGAGACCATGACGGCATCTCCTTCGTTATAATTAGTTCAAAACCAAAAATAGTAAAACCAAGGGCCAAGGGAGTGCCTCCTGTATAAGAAAGTATACAGAACGGATAAGAGCAGAGCTTAAGGGTGACAGCTTACTACTCAGGATAGAGACAAGAGCAAGTACTCAGTCGGTACCCTGTGGGATTGAGTTTGAGGCAAAATTAAGTATGTCTCATGGATTTCCATATTCCCTTTCGTATTGTTAATAAACGTAATCAGACCCCGTGGATAGGACCTGCATTAGGCGAATGCCCTTCAAAAAAAGAGCAACGTGCTTCAACCATTATGAAAACAACAACGAACAACAATCCTTAGATAGTTTTTCATTCCTGCGTATAGGCCTACTCAGCGGGCACCAGGAAGTCCAACCGAAACTTATCACACTCTATTTGTTTTGAGTAAGAAAAGTTTTGGTCCTACATGAAGCGAGCCTGAAAACTGACACTGTTGTTGGTAGTTCTTCACCCCAAATCTGATGCTGAGGTTACAGTCTTGAAAAATTCTAGTAAGGCGAGATTTTGAATGACAATTCAACTTGTCTTCACGCTGATGAAGAGATGAAATTCTTCCACTCTCGCACGCGTCGTCTCCTACTATGCTGATTTTGTTATCACCTTGAAGGGGTTACTAAATACTTAAGAACCTCGATTCTCACAAAGCTCATGGTCCGGATGGGTGTCCCGCTCAAATCCTAAAAATGGCAGCGGAGGAGATGGAGATTGCCCCCGTTTATGAGGGCTGGCTGATCTTTGAAAAATCTTGAGAATGGGGAGCTACCATATCTGGGCTTTTTGCCAATAGTGACCCCATATTTTAAGAAAGGGATAGAAAAACTGCTGCCAATAACTACCGGCCCATTTCACTTACAGCTATAAGCTGTAAAATAGAGAAATTTTGCATTCCCAAATAATGACACCTTCGACAGTATTCCTGTTCTCAAATAAACAAACCGGGGTTAGAAGCAATCACTCTGTGAAACAAACTCATACTAACTACCATGATTCTGGTGCCGCATAACGCTAATGCTCAAACTGATCACTATGGTGTTCTGGATAAATTGAATAGATGGGAGAGCAAGGTTCCACGTGTCGTAAGGCCATAGAGGCGTCGTTTGGGGCCGGATTAATGAAAATTGGGACAGGACAGTAGTTAAATCTGGCGTTCCCCAGGGACGCTTGATGTTCCTTACCTTCACAAACGATCTCCCTCAGAATTTACAATCCGAAGTTCGCCTTTTTGAGATGATTGTGTGGTGTGTCGTTCAAATCCGACAAATCGCTTATGTCCAACTCCAATTGCTGACCTTGATACCTTGCTAAGTGGGAACAGGAGTGGCAGTTACACATCAACCCAAAAAGTGTTTTGTGATGAGTCTTACCCATGCTCGTAGCCCCAAAAATATTTAACGATAAACCGGAGGTCATCTGTGGTGAAACCAAATGTCATTCTTATCTGGGTGTTCGAATAAACTAACAACCTTACTTGGTGTAACCACATCAATCGAATCACTGGTGCTAACAAATAACTAGGTTTCATGCAAGAATCTGTTCCTTGTACTAAGACATCAACAAACCGCCTATATGGCATTAGTTCGTTCACATTTGGAGGAGCCTCTTATGTTTGGACCCCTATCATAATGACTTTGGAGGACCACACAATTAGAGATGGTTCAACGCCGGGCGGCGCGCTCTGTCACCAATGATTACGAAAGATCCAGGCCGAGTTGGTGCCAAGGCCTGGGCTGCGTGGACTTCTTAAAAGACAGAAGAACGCAAGTGGAATTGATATTCTTCAGAAGGCTTGGTCTCTTGCCTCTTCCACGGTTGACGACCCTACTGCTGCGCCCTCCGTCCTTCCAGCATCATCTCACTGTAACGCCACAGGACAGCTAGCCGCAAACCAGGACTGTTACAAATACTACTTCTGGCCAAAAACTATTGTTTGATGGAAAATTAACCGCAGGAAAGTTATCACCCACCGACATCACAGATTACAGTTCAACTCACAGGTCCCGGGTATTGAAGCATCACCACCAGAAGATGATCGGGACTGAGTTTCTTCCGTGCACAAACCGTTCCCTGTCGTTTGGCTCCACCGGAGCGTTGGACAGGATAAGACCCAACATACCTTGATTCAAAGAGGAAATTCGGTTAGCCAAAACGGAGGAGGAGGAAACTGGATGTTAAAATGGCGGAGGCAAAGGTGGGAAATCGTCGCCAGCTCTAGTGTGCTAAGCGGCGGTGGTTAAAAACCTCATCAAGGGAGCGAAAAAAAAAAAGCTACTTCTCCAACTCCATCCTCTGATCAGAGTGGCGACCAGAGACGACTACTTTGGTATCGTAATATTTGGACAAAAGCAGGGACCCCCGTACTGCCGAACTGTGACTCAGAACGTGATCTGGCTGACCAGTTTTCCGAGTACTTCGTCGAGGAGGGAAAAATCGATGGAATTTTTCGCAACAGTTTTGACGGACCGCCCATCATGATCCGTAACGTTTGTTGACCAGCGTGTGCTAACCACTTGGTGAACAATTCCAACCAAACACAACGAGGATGTCGAGAGACTTCTGATTGTATGCAAATCACAGACCACTCATGTTAACTTGATCCGATTCACAACCAGGTTGATTAGGGACTGTGCCAAGTATATTGTTCTCTACTTAACGTGCATTAACTAAATCACTGGAATCGGGGGTGTTCCCGAGCGATCTCAAATTTTCTCATATTAGACCTCTGCTCAAGAACAATGACCTCGACATGAAGGAACTTAAAAATTTCAGACCCGTCCAACTAAACTTTCCCGAAAGCTCATAGAACTGTTGTTTCTCCGCGCCTCTGTTCTTTCTAATACCCATACCCATAACAGAACTACAGGATCATCCACCTCAGCTATCGCCCCTACACAGTACGGAAAACCGCCTTTACTGCGCGTCCCAGCGACATCCTAATCCTACGCAACATGTACCGCGGCCTAATCACTGTCACTGCGATGATTCTTTCGACCTAGTTCGGCTTTCGATACTGTGGACCCAGATCTTTCTACAGAGCTGAAATCCAGATTGGGAATCGCGGCGCTGCTTTTGAATGGTGCAGATCATACCTCCAGAATCGTTCACAGATGTACGCACGCATTTCACATCATAATCGATTGTTCTCGACTACTCGGTACCCTCAAGGCTCCGTACTTGGTACGCAATTAGTTCGTTATCTACACGGCTCCCTCCGAACTCATCCGAACCACGATTGAGCAACCACGTCTACTCGGACGACACACAGGTCATACCTCTCCGATGCATCTCAGCAGGATGCCTGTGGACTGCATATCCCGGATGGAGTCCTTGCATCGACGACATAGAGACTTGGATTGGGAGGCCCACTACCTCAAACTCAATACGACAAAACGAGTTCATTCTATTCGTTTCGCGATTCAACTCAAAAAGTCGTATTTCTTCGTGAAAATCGGTAAGTGCTCATCCGCTGCCAACCAGTTGCGTACCCTTGGTGTACAACTCGACACGCACATGACGCTTGGATTCGCATATTTTCACGCCACCGTCAAATCCTGCAGCTACCACATCAAGACCTTGGAAGGATTCGTAAATTTCTTAACCCCGGCTCCACAGACAGGTTGTCCACGCCTTGTACCTCAAGAATGGACATGGGCAATGCTCTTCTGCATGGTGTGCCCAAACCACAATTCGCCGTACCCCACAGCAGCAAACAACTGCTGCTTGCCTCGTCACAGTTACCAACCCCTCTCAGCAACATATCTCCATTTTTCGTGACCTGCACTGGTCCCTGTTGATCCATGATTATATTCAAGCTAACTCCTGCTCACTACCCATGCGATGAACGAGCTCCTATAGTGTCGTACCACCCAACCCGTGCAGCCCTGAGATCTTCATCGAAGACCACTAGTGGAGCCAACATCTACACGGTCGTGGGGGACATGGGCCTTCTCGGTAGCAGCGCCTCGCTTATGGAACAAGCTTCAGATCAGAAACCCGGCCTCTCTGTTCATTCTTCAAATCCAGGCTGAACATCCTCATTTATGGACCTGCCTATGTTTACGTCCATAACGTGGTTATTTGTCGTGCTATTCTGTCTAAATAAGATATATTGTATATTGTAGTGTTCTTTTCGTTCGAGCCTGTGTGCGCCATGAGCGCTTTTCCGCGGATTTGTGCGCATTAGAATTATTCATTATTATATATTATTATTCTTATTTATTATTTTTATTATAACGGGCATGGGTTGGCGCGGAGCGTCAGGAAATTTTGGGTTTTACAAACCTCGCAGATGCCGGTCAACATCTATTCAACCCGATAAAACTGGGGTCATGTCTCCAAAATCGTAGTTATTAAAATGTATGTATGAAGCATGATATGCATATCAGATGGGTTTGGAGACGCACATTTCTCGCTGAGGAAGCCCGGGGAAGGGGTGTCACACCTTCGCACACCCCCCCCCCCCCATCAAAAATCTACTTTCTCCTCCATTACTTGATTCCCAGTGCCATTATCGAGACTGAGTAATTATGATGCCTCAATCCAGTATCCCCTTGCGCGCCCCAGTTGGCCAATTCCACTGTGGTCACTGGTTAGCGTATCGGACGGTAGTCTGTTAGGGGTTTAGGTCGACTCCCGTAGTGGGACGAACCCAAACGTGGAAAGAATAACATGTTTTTACCACACTTTGGTTTCCTCCGTCATTTTAAAAAGTTGACAACTGAGTGAAAAATTTTACTTACGTTTAAAAGACACCAAAAGTGGGGACAAATTGGTGTCTCTTAGCCACCAAGGACGGTCACACCCTTTTTCACTTGGTGAGGAAGTGTTGTAACAAACAAGCGAATCCAAGGTTTCAGAATATGTTATTCAGGGGCGAATGCAGGAATTATCAACCCGGGGGGCGCGGGTCACTATTTCAGCGGCGCGCCCCGTATGTTGGCGCGGAACATTCAGACATTCTTTGGGTTTTAACATCCTCTTGGAACTGAGAGGAACCGTTCATATACTCACACTATCGCTAGAAACAACTCCTGCTCGTGATTGTTACACTGAAAGCCAAAAATGAATCTTTTTGCACTCTTACTGAAATATATTGAATCTGAATGTGCGGTTAATTAACCAACGCCATACCATACGAGTGACATTATTGATTCCTCTGCCCGTCAGCCCTACAGTTTATGTCCGAACAACTCTCATTCGATGTTCACTGATAGATTACAGTGCCGTTATGTTTTTGACAGAAAAAAGTGACCTCGTTCATGTTTTGAATAACTGATTTGTTATGGTATTGACTTGTGCATTTTTCTCCTTCAGAAACGTACACATTCATAACAGGCTGAGATCATTGATGCACTTCAATACGCCTTATCTCTATGATCTGTGAACTGCGCTGGCCAATGCATTAACGAAACACGTACCAATCGCCTGGAAAATCATGCATGATTTCCAATGATGAGCATTGGCACTTTTTGCAACCCCCCCCCCCCCATGCCGTGATATATGAGGGTTTCGCACTTAATTAGCTTGCTGGGGCTTCCCCTTGTGCAAAAAGTTTTTTGAATACTGTTTGTTATCCGTTTTCTTTCGTTCTTTCTCACAGGTACTGTAGGCACGGCCAGGGACGATGTGGGGACTGCAATTTATTATCAGCGGAGCGCCACCTTGGTTTGCGCGTAGCGCCCAGCCGAATTTTTGCTTTTTATACCTCTTAGATCGCGTAAATGGCACTTGCCGGGCCTAATTCAAAAATCTGTATTGTGCGATTTTAGTAAGAAAAGTATGTTGTGAAATGTGTCACTCTGCAGGATATAGGCAGATAATATAGCAACCACAGCATTTACAGTATCTTTTTTATAATTTTTTATGTAATAATATGTCAGCAAGTTATTTCAAACAACTACCAAGAATTTTTACAATTTACGTAAACAGGTGGAGATTGAACCCACCCCCTCGATTTAGCCATCACTATTTGATTCGGCGAAGTGACAATATGTGTATTAATGTACACACCCGTAGTAATGTGGAGAATTTTGCCCGGGTACCTAACGGAGCCCATCCATGCTGAACACGATCGTTGATAACGTTTCGAGAGAAATAGGTCACTCATGAGATTGCAGGAAATAGTACTTTTGTACTTTTAACACTTCAATAGCGTAGCTAGGATTTTTCAGTGTAGGCGCTGGAGAGGGGTGGGGGGAAGTTAATTATGGCGTTGATTTACTATTTAACGAAGAAACATCATCGGTTGAATGAGTAGCGTACCCCAAAATTTCGGATATAAGGCCTCCTTGATGTTTATATAATCACTTCCCAATCTTCCCTGATCTTTTCACAGCTTTATTTTTTTTTTTTGTAAGGGCATTGAAATGACATTGAAATGGTGAGCTTGTCAGCTTATCATAATAAAACTCCCCAGATCTCGCAAAGTTGTTTTTTTGTGTGGTCACTCAGTAGTTTATTTTGGGTAACCATTTCACTTCGCTTACAACCCTGCCTCTTATTTCTCCATTCTTTGCCCGAGTTGCGCTATACTCGAGTTCTCGCTCTCACCTTGATTATGCACTGCCTCAAATACCTGTGATGATGGGTTTGCCTAACTGGCTTTTGATGCCACCTGTGACTGTAACTGTCTGACTATTGGCGGGGGGTGCGGTATTCATAACGTGGCCATCTGGTCGGAGCGCCATCTTCGCTGATGCGATCGTATTAAGGATTTTAATTTTATAGTAGAACCGCGCCTGAGATGGGTTGAACGGGTGTAAACGTTGTACTATACCAGCTGATTCTGCAGGCGCGGCGGCAATAATGA
>JAODTK010001329.1:0-11812 GCA_026419785.1 Sclerodactyla briareus | reverse complement strand
TTAGTCCTTGAATTCATTTCTCACGATAACGCTACTCATTATAATTTTGAATCTTTGGGAGGGCGTAGGAGACTTCGACGCTACTACGATTTTGGATATTTTTTAAATTTGCAAGGCCTTAAATCCTTAGCATCTGCAAATTTATCATAGAACAGTATTTACTTACTTGGCTATGTCATAAGAAAGATTTACCTCTATATCAACCAAATTTCAGCAACCTATGACCCAGTACAGGCCAATATCATGTACTGTGGGCTCTTGGCTCTTCCTTGTTTACATTAGACAGCTGGAACTCCACATCGAATTTCAGCCAGCCGAACAAGCATTTCGATAGGGCCAATCAGCTATTGCAAACACAACGGTTTCCTTGTGAATCACGGGGGGAACTGCATGATCGTCCAATAAAAAGAGTCAATGTAAAAAACATGTACTTATTGAAAATCTGTACCAAAGACACAATAGATGGGATCGAATACACAAAACCATACAAATCGTTCCAATAGATTAAATACTTAACAAACTCATTTCTTTCTGAGTGGATACCTTTGCTTCCGTCTTCTGTTACCATGGCGCCAAAAAATGCAACATTTACTGTTTGGGGCCTATGAGCGGCTTTCATACATCGTTCCCCGGTGACGTCATAGATTCCTCGTATATCCCAAAAGTAGATTAAGTATCTCAATAAAACAACTGGCTAGTACCTTCAAATTTGGAGTTGGGATTTGGACATGTCCCTTGTCCACCTGTGCTATTTTTGGAGCAAATCTTTACATGAACCATTGGCCTTTAAGTTCATGTTTCCAATCATTCGTGTGCTTTGATTGTCCTACATTCATTTCTACTCTGGGTAAACTCGAATTTATTAATTACTAACTCACTTGCGCACAATCGATCACATGCCCTATTCTGCATATCTTTCCTGGCAGTAAGTTCCACCATTTTTGGACTGGGTTGGTACAAGTTCTTGATCGCCATTGAAGGCCGGAGAGGCCGCACCTATATATATATATAACCGCCAGTAAAACGAGACGTTTGATAGAAGCATGCCAATAATTGTCGTTGTTATTATTATTTGTAAATAATATTACTGCGTCCCTCCGCAGACTTTATGGATCACATTTTTCATATACTTTCCTAGAAGAATCACCTTTTTGACCACTTCTATGTACGGAGTCAAATATAAAGAACTATAATACTGCCGTATGTAATCTCACACCTGGGCACCGCCGAGCGTGATTTTGGTCTGTATTGAGGAGTGGAACTGTGAGGTCCCTTTCGAGTCTTTTTCCACCCACGTCGCAGGTTTTAGAGCAGCTGACCACTCTGACCATTCGTCCAGCGGTCCATCACCTGCAGACATCTTAAACATTGGTAGACATAAGTGGTGATGTGGGAATGAACATCCACAATCACCTACAATTATATGTTTCGTTTATAGCAACCTAACGTAGGATTCGTTGATGTGGGATGGGCCCGCTACGACCAACCGGTGAAGTAGATCTTAGACTTGGCGGGGATTTGAAATGACGACCCATCATCAACTGTAAATATAAGTAATGTTATTTTATGCAGGGGAAATAGATGGCCAGTCTTATCCACTGTGAGTATGGGTTTCGTTAGATATGCAGGTGGGGGGCGTGATCCCCAGTCACTAATTGACGGTGAAGTATAGGTTCGTTAGATATTTCCAGGTGGTCGGATCCCCCCAGCCACTATTGACGGTGAGTCATAATTTGTTAGAATGTTAGGCTAGCATGCCCATCCCTATAGAGTAATGGGTTAGTTGAATGGTCATAGGTAGAGATTCTCCCCACCACAATCGTCGTGTTTTGAGCTCTTCATAGAATGACCGGAAAGTGAAGTGTCGACGCACCCATTAACTGCAAACTGTAGGGTCGATCAGCATGACAGGGATATGGAACAAGACCCATAATTAATAATTGAGGCGCTATGCCGATTGTATAGTTTAGGGGGGGCTTCCATATATATTATTGGATCATAATAAAATTCCGCACCAACTTCAACTTGCTAGTACTGGCGATGTTCTATCTTATACAGATTCCCATGGGGATTTCCTAACGCTTTCACTTAAAAACTTCGTGCATAACGCAACCTCTTTTTTTCTTTCTCCTTAGGCGAGCAGTGGTCCCGAGTTCTACCACCCCCGATCGATTTTGAACGCTTAGCCCCAGGAGTAATGCATGTCCACTGACCTAGCAGCAACCTACGCTTACCCCCACCCCGCCATTCACTCGAGGGCGAAAAAAGGCCGACTAGGATTATCTTGGCGGAAGAAGGGTATTGGCGAACGATGGTAGATTGGTGTCATTGTGATAGAATAAACCCACATATTACCATTCGAATTCTAAACGGGTTCAGGAAATCATAAAGGCTCATCAAGGAACCCTGCCGAATTGATCGTGGATTCGCACCGGCGATTAACTTCTTTCTTCTCTTCGCGACTATTGCAAACAGATGGCTCGAGGCAGAAGTGTAACCAATCCCACCTGCTTCCTGTGCTTCCTTGATACCTAAACCATTTACTTGCCCTTTGGAAGTACATCGTGAAATCCGAATCTTCACTATTCAACACGTACTCAGGGACATCTTCATCTCATAAATAACTCAGATGCTCCAATGAGCATCACTCAGTGTGCCTGCCGTTTCCTGCAGCCAACGCAGTGGCGAGCCGCGCGTGAACAAGAGGATCTGCGATGGTGTTCCTCTTACATGGTAATTGGATTTCCCTATTGCGAGGTCACGAATGAAAACCTTGTGGATACAAGTCCAGAATGCTCAGACCACTCGCGGCTTCCTGAGCCTGTTTGGGCTTTCTTTCTGGTAAAACAAACTTCCATGACAGGGTTTATTTTTACGACTGGCTTCATTTCCTGGAAGCGAACATTTTTGCATAGAACCGTTCTACCACACGCATTCATATCAATTGTAGGCAAAAACTTGTCAATAGTTAATGCTTCTGCAAAACCGTTTTCCGTGAACATTCCTAGCAATGGCTCCAATTCAGGACGAGTGTACATCATGGCGGATACATTCTCCATAGAAACCTAAAATTTAACATTGATATATTTTCATGAAGACTTCTAGTGAATGTCTTGGCTTGTCGATTTCTAGGACCGGTGTACATCATGATAAGGTGTGCTTGGAGGCCGGGTGCTGAAGAGTATTGTGCTTGGAGGTGTCGAAATGTTTCGTTAGAGAAGTTGTGAAAGATGTTTCAGATACACTGTTTTGTTTGTGCAATTACTTTTCCCCATAGTCTTCATTCATTTTCGAGAATTATGGACGACAACACACATTTGGGTTATTTTTCCCTTTTGAGGTTGTTTGTGGCTTCAGGGTATCTCATGAGGATTTTGTCCGTATCTTACCCCTTTTCACTAAACTCAAACCAACCCAACCCCCATATGGGCAGTGACACCATGCAATTCCTATGCCATTTCCGTTCTAATGCTGTGATAATATTTCATTGTATTTTAGTCAGTATAATAAATACTGTTTTATTTTTTTATCCACCACCCATTGTAATGCGATCATTTGATTGGTCCAATTGTCTGTTGGCAGCATGCTCTATTCCACTCCATGAAATACAGCAATTGGTCATACTGTTTGGGTAGCACGTTTTTCCATGGTGAGAGCTGGAAACCTGTCTGTATTCACAATAATGTTGCAATGCTTCCATTTCACCCTTTTAATACAACAGGACCCGCACCGACAGAACCATGGATCGTACTCACAAGTCCTCTGAATTCTCATCCATCACCCAAACACTGACATGACACAGCAACAATGTCTTCCGTGCACAAATATTGAAGGGTTGTTATGAAAACGGAAAAGGAATACTTACTTGGAACAGGCATGCCAATAAGAGCAAGCCTCCAATATTCGCATTGTCTCCATTTATGACGTGCCCCAAAGAAAGGAACACAGAAACTGAAGAATATTAGAATCTAAGTAGCATCATACCATGTAGAATTGATATTCAGCGGTTCAGATGGAACCTTAACCTTTAACTGTAATTATTGGGCAAGTGGATACTGGCGTATATCTTCGCCTTTCCTCTCGCGACGAAAGCCTGAAAATTGAAAAAAAAGGCAGGCATTTCACTTTTCTTCCAGTTCCTGTGGAATTAAATGACTAATTAACGTTGACTCATATGACCCGACTTCCGTATCGAGTATTCTAGCCTTCGATTAAACCAATTGCAAAACAATTGGAACGGGTGGTTAACAACACTATTTGCCCATCATACAATGTAGTGGGAAAAACCTAACAAGAAGCATTCATAACCGCCTGCTTGACGACCTCAGACACTCCAATGAACACTAGCCCTGAGAATTCACGAAGCCACAACGACGGCCGAAGTCTTGCCCCTTGACATAAACAGGAGGAAGTGGGATTGAACCTAGACCCAGCATAACGGACAGACAGAGAGCGGGAATGGGCCTTGATCTTCTGTATGCAAAGGTTTTCCTGATCATTACAACCGCACGTACCACTCTATGATGAAACCAGGCAGAGAGTGGGAATGACCCTGTATCTCTTGTGGTGCGAGGTGTTACTCTAGTCTTACACCGCCCTACACCATGTGATGAAACCAGGCAGAGAGTGGGAATGACCTGGAGTTCTTTGGTGCGAAGTGTTTCTCTAGTCAGCATAAGAAACCCGCACTACCACCATGTGATGAAACCAGGCAGAGAGTGGGGAATTAACCTGTATCTCGTGGTGCGAGGTGTTACTTCTAAACATTACAAACAGCACTACCCAACCACTGCGATGACCCGCGAGAGTGGGAATGAACCTGGATCTCTTGTGTGCGAGGTGTTACTCTCAGTCATTACACACACCACCACCCTGTGATGAACCATGTGGAGATGGGAATGACCTGGTCTCTTTGTGTGCGAGGTGTTACCTCCAGTCATTATCACCATACCGCACTACAACCACGATGAAACCGGCAAGAGTGGGAAAAACAGATCTCTTGTGGCTGGGCGAATTGTCGAACTGGCTATGAGATTGCTAGTGTTGGATCGAACGGGTTGAACTGTGGTTGTATCGCTTCTTCCATTCTGACCGGTACTGATCGGATACTGACGCTGCTGCCCACCACAGGGCGGTCAATCGAATGGAGGGTCGGGGCAAAGCACTCGGGAACCCGCAGTCCGGGGGAAGAGGAAACCGAACCCCGACAGTTGTGGTCTCAGTTGTGGGTCTGACTGACACTTTTGCATCACAATCATCATGATGTCTTAGATCAAAGTTTAATCTGACTAAACACTACACTCAATGTTTGGAAACGTAGGGTACATGGGCCGATTTGGGGGGTGGTTTCCAGGTTTCCGGAAACCCCCCCCCCCCTTTTTCCAGAAAAAAACCCCCACAAGCGAGTTATGTAATCTATTTCTTTTTAAATGTATACTTTGTAATTGCATTGGCTTCATGAGTTTTCGTCGCTACTCTTAATCAGCCAAACTTTGTGCCGTAATACAAACATACATTAAACTTTTTCCCAATTGAATGAGGGACATCGCCATCACCTATCCCCCCCCCCCCCCCCCCCCTCGGCACCCAACGTCCCATACTTCAATTGGGGAAAACTCTAAATGAGTTGCACAAAGTTGTGATAAGATTGTGACAAAGACTGTTCCCCAACGTTACAATCCTGCGGAAAACTCATTGCATAATCCCTTCACAGTTGTGTGTGACGTACCTTTTGTTGCATGAAACTCCTCAATCGTATGTTTGAGATCACATGGGCAAGGGCGTCTTAAAAACGACTGCTTGTTGGCATACACCGAGACATTAAACCCCCATGGCACGATACTGTGTAAGTTCATGAGTATGCACAGAAGACGGATGTCGCTGTCGAAAGGACTGATGTACAGGGGGGGGGTGAATTTCGCCACTAGATCAAGCGTAAGGTACGAACTCACCTTCCTCCAATAACTTGACGGCGGAAATGGGGGCCCGTCATTTTTGAGTGAAAAAACTCAGGCCCATCAAGTGATAGGGTCCAGAGGGGGCAGTGCAATGTGGTTGGTCGAATTGGATCCTGCGCAAATCTCCGTGCTTCGCGCGAAACGTAGTTGTTCGTTGCCATTGTCCATTTCATTGCTCCCTTCCATGACGTACCTCACTTGCATCGTACATGTATTTTAGAGTCACGCCCCACGCAAAACCTTGAATTGCAATCCCTTCTTTTTTGGAGCACCTATTCCTAAAATAAAAAAATGTGTCATTTTTCTTTGTGAAGTTGCTTACATCCCATGAGGCATGGAAGTGCCGTTCTGCCATCTTCGATGGCCTGTCGACGAGAAATTTTCTTGTACGCTACGCGCCAACTGTCGTGGCGCTCCCCTTAGAAAGTATTCATCTGGTCCCCCCCCCCCAATCGCCGACAGAAATCGCCGCCCTTGGTCAAAAGCCCACGTTTGACGCGTGGAAAAAACTACCTACCTACTGCACCGAGCAAGCCTTACAAACACTTTGAAACATATTCCGCCAAATGCTTCATGTTCGTGGATTATCTTTTTGAGTAATGGTCCTTGCGAGGATATTTATTTGAGGAATTCACTATGCTGACATGAGTAATTATGCAGGAAATGAATTTGAAATAGGGAATGAACCTGTTTTCTTGGGTGCGAATGTTACTCTAGTCATCATACCGCACTACCACCTGTCTTAAACCAGGGCATAGAGTGGGAATGAACCTGTATCTCTTGTGTGCGAGGTGTTTACTCTAACATTAACACGCACTACCACCCTATGCGATACCAGGCAGAGAGTGGGAATGAACCTGGACTCTTGTTGTGCGAGGTGACTTACTCTAGTCATTAACACCACCCCAACCACCCTGTGATGAAACCATGTGGAGAGTGTAACCCGAATGAACCTGATCTCTTGGTGTGGCGAGGTGTTACTCCAGTCATTATACCGCACTCGTAGGCCTACCACCAGGTGATGAACCTTGGAGAGAGTGGGAATAACCTCAGATCTCTTCTGTGTGTCTGGGCGATTTTGTACGAACTGGCTATTGATATTTCTAGTGTTGGGATCGGAACCGGTTGAACTGTGGTGTGTTAGCTTCTTCATTCTGACCGGTACTGATCGGTACTGACGCTGCTGCCACCACAGGGCGGTACAATCGAATGGAGGGGTCGGGGCAAAGCACTCGGGACCCGAGGCCGGGGGAAGAGGAACCCCGCAGTTGTGGTCGCAGTTGGTGGTCTGACTGACACTTTGCATACCAATCACATGTCCTTAGATAAAAGTTTATCATGACAAACCCTGCCAATCTCACAAGTTTGGAAACGTAGGGTAGGTCGAATTCGTTCGGCTGAATTTTTAGGAAGGTTGCGTCTGAACCGACACTTCTGCCAGAGTGGGCCGAGAGAGCATCTTGCCAGGATCGGAAATGTGCCAATTTTCAATGATCGTTCCTTATCTTACTAAATTTGTGGAACGACTTCCTCAGAGCATTGTTCAAAACAGCACTTTGGCAATTGGCAGAACATGGCGTAACTTCCCCTCGACCAAACATCAACCGAGAATACACGTCTTTGTTATTTCCCGTTTAGACTATTAGTACAGTTCAGTATTCAGTTTCCCTCGTGTGAATTCCCGACACCTCCAACTGGTCCAGAATTCCGCTGCTTGTCTGGTTTACTAAAAAAGAACTGGCAACATTACCCCCCTATCTGTGTGACTACCTGGCTTTGCCTATTCAACAGCGCATCTATTGGTAAAATTCCTTTGCTTCGCATTCAAATTCTGATTAGTATAATATTATGGCCCCCGGCTCACCTGGAAATGCTTCTAACTATCTTACGACGTTTGCTCCCTTCCCTGGAATGCACTAACAATTTTACTCACCAACTTGGCCATACAAAAGTGTTACGAGGGAGAGGGAACCCAGGTGTTTGTGTCCGCGTTCGTAGAAATTGTTTATTCACATGCAGTCGCTTGATTGGTTAGGTAATTTCAACGACGTTCAAATCTGATCTGAGAGCTACCGGTTCGCGCATATTTCAGATGTTTGTACTCCTTCTCACTATGATTTTACTATTATATAGTAGGGCTCTGTGTTCATGCGTTCAGCATTATCTTCGTAAAGCGCTTTGAGATATTCGTTGCGTGAAGCCCTATCTAGCATTTCATATGACGTATCATCAACCTATTGTTTTTTATTATTCTGTTTGTTTCCACAGAATATAATATTGTGTGTAAGATTCCAGTTTGTAGCGTCTGTAAGTCTGAAAACTCTTTAGTTAGCTATACCACAAAATCCAATACGTGAACAATTAGTCAAATAAGTATTAAAGTTACAGTGAAACAGGGTGGGTGGGGGGGGGGGGGCATCTCGTAGTATTCACCACACTGGATGCGTACTTCATTACTGATGGCTCGAAGAAGGCTGGACCGTCTAGGAATCACGAAGGGTACAGTAGGTTTTATTTCGATTCCGTGTACCGAGGAGCTAGTTACCTTACATAAAATGGATCGCAATACAGAGTGAGCCCGTGAGCGTTCAACACATTGAGAGTTCACAGACCCCCCTTGTGATCGTTAGTCACATATGTGGGCAATTCGTGCTGCATGATGGATCACATTTATTCGGTATAGTTCTGCGGTAATTTTATATTTATATATTTCTGCGGCATTCTTCAAAACAACATAATTCGATCTTACCAGCTATATACCGTCATGTTGTGTGGGGGAATATGAAAGAAAAAAAAGAAAGAAGAGAAAAACAAAAAAAAGAAAAAAAACACAATCATTTCCTTCTTAACCTAGCGCCCTTTTTCCCTCACTATTTCGGACAAACCATCTCAATATTGACGTTATTTATTTCGCTAGCAGATCTTGCGCACTCCGTTCGGAGATTTCTCCTTGGTCAGTGGATTGTATTGTGCTATTATAAGTTAGAAACTGGATACTATGTCATTTTTCGTTCATGTCCTCAGATATAGTGGTTTACAGATTAAATGTATTCCCGAGACAAAAACGGTTTCAGCAGTTGTCTATCGATTCCATCGGTTGTAACCATTCATATTAACATGCATGCACTAGACCAGTTTGTATTTTCCCATCATAGCGATAATAGCTTCAGAATGTTTCCTGATGGAATAGATAAGGGCAATCGTTGCACATTTTTGCTCCAAAATTTGTCAGAGCCGCAAAACCGCATTTTGGACCGGTCATGTCGATGCACATCTAGGTTTTGATTAGCATTTAGTCTGATTGTGCACCAAATCTGTATAGCCTAAACGGTTCCATTGTTTTTCACCTGTAAATGAATTTGAGGGTGATCGATGCCTGCACAAGTTATTCCATCCATGAAGACTTTCCACTGTAGCCTAACTTGCCGGCCATTCCCTATTTCTATTTCTCAATCATATATATTCATTCGAAATATTCTGGATACCTGTGAAAAATAGCAATGTCAACCACTCTCTCTTCACCCACTACCCCTCTTTGGCAAAGTTCTTTTTGGCAATTACCTTCTTCGCTGTGTTTGCTCCTATTCGTCGCCATTTTCATAGTGCCAGTTAATCTGTTCGAGCATGTGAGTTTATTATGCAAAGCAACTAGCCAGACTTTTCTAGAGGTGATCAAGACTGCGAGATGCGCTTAAAACAATAGAAAGTGCCCAGTGTTTCAATTTGTATGTTGACTTACTTTGTCGCTTGGTTCTTAGGAATCTCCTTTTTTGTACTTTAGGTGATTGTGTCTATTCCTAATTGACCTATTGAACTTTATAGAATACGACAGGTCGATAATTGTTTAATTATATTAATCACGTAATATAATAATACTTGCTGTTACGTCGAAGTACATTTGCATTATCCGTCGGTGCATGCCGGTTGAAGCTAGCGTCCTGACACGGTGCAGGATATCCACGTAATAAGATTGTTGCAGGGATTATATTCAATGAATCGCAGAATAACGATAGAATTTGTTGCAATATGTGGCCCTCCGCCGATGACTTATGCTGAATAGGCCTAATTCATCAAGAAGTCAACGTCTGCGCGAACGGTTATGGTGTCCTACGCAGGATGTTGTCTTCCCCTCCATGAAACAATGGGACATTATATTCGGTGTCGTAATGATATTCGATCCGTTGGTGTGTATCCTGTAGATTCGAGGAACTAATTTCCTTGAGTAGCTGTGTCATGAAAAGTATATCGCTAATCACGCAGGATGCCAATCGCTTCCTGGTTAGTCACACCGGTTTGGGGTGCTTCCAAGAAGCCCATTCTTGCCTGGTAATATTGAATTGCTTCTAGTTTTTTAGTTATCGCTAGTCCAACGTTTAGTCTCCAAGTGCATTGCTCGATTTTGAGAAGCATGATTGCCTCTAATTATAAAAGGATAATCCTGGTGCGTTTTTCCTCGTATGTTACGAGGAAGCAGAACGTCGGACAGCATTTTGGTTTATTGTAGCCTCCGATTTGGGGTAATACAACCAGCGATAGTCTCTCTCTCTCTCCCCCTCTCTCCTCCCACCCGCCTCCTCTCTCTCCTCCTCCTTCTCCCTCTGTTGCTCTCCTCTCGTCTTCTCCTCTCTCACTCTCTCTAATATATATATATATATATATTATATAATATATATTAATATATATATATAATATATATATATTATATATATATATCTATATTCTATTATATATATATAATAATATATATCTATATATCATATATATATATATATATATATATATATATATATATATATATTATTATTATTATTAATATATTAATAATATAATAATAATAATAATAATAAATCATCATAATAATAATAATAATAATATAATATATAGACTATCGCGGTTGTATCACCCAAATCGGAGGCTACATAAAGGCTAATAATAATAAAATAAATATTATAATATTATTATTAATGAGCACATGTTTTCTCTTATTCCAGAACCGCAATTGGTCTCTTCCTTCATTTAACAGGCCGTGAGTCTGCTGAGTGACTGTGTTGTTGTCTGCAAGGGAGTGGAATCAATCATTCGGGGTCATATGGTCGATTTTTTCCAATGAATATAGTCTAATTCATGTTCTCCACTCAGCATGGTTTCAGGAAACAATCGTTCGTGTTTGACTAATTCCTTAGAATTTACGGAAGATGTTACCAGTGCAGTTGACAAAAACAGTGCTGTTGATATATTCTCCTAGACTTCTCTTGTTCAAATTGATTTTTTTTGGCATTAAAAATAAGTCCTAAGTGTAATGTCAGTGATCTCCTCAATAGGGAACAGCGTGTTGTCATCAGGGCTTTCGTCTCCTTAGCAAATGTCACAGTGGATTCCCAGTATCGATTCTTGGGCTATAACTTTTCTGGCCGTTATTTGACGATCTTAAAATTCGGTGCATTCCAGAGTTAAAAGTTTGCGGACGATACGATTGTTATTGGAGGTTGCTTGGAACGAAGATGATGCAATTGTTCAAATGAATCTTGATAATATCCAAATGGTATTCCGATTCGGCAAAATGTTTTTCAAGGTTGGGCAGAGTTATGCATGTTTGGCTTTCCCAATCGCAACGTTTCCTTCAGAGTTGAATGCCAAAATATTATCAGGTACCATCAGAAAAGGATCCCCGAGTTCATTTCTTTTTCTTCTTTTTGAAACCCTTGAAACAGTGTGCTGAAGCTGCGAGGAAGGTAATATTGTATCTTGGCTTGATTAAACTCCGCTCAGTTTCCTGATGAGATATTGGTTTGCCATGCTGTTTAAAAGCAACTGATGAGACCACTCACATGGAGTATTTTGGTCCATGTATGGAA
>JAODTK010001328.1:0-11162 GCA_026419785.1 Sclerodactyla briareus | reverse complement strand
AAATTAACTGGAAGATTCTGATTCTTTTTTCAGAGTAGAAGGGCATCTTCTGTCTTGCCCCGCCCCCCCCGACTTTCCTGGCGACTCACGACTGCTCCCCTGACCATAGCTGGTACTGTACATCATTCACTGTCATCATTGATAGAGTTCGGCCCCTCTCCTTCCCTGATGTCTTGGAGTTGTTAAACCCGACCAGTGTGAGTCCTCTTCAATATATAACGTTCCATTCGATATTTAGGTGGGTCCTGGGTCATACGCCTGGGTGGGCAGGGGGAGTCATCCACTTTTTCAGGTAGGGGACAGTGATAGGAATAGTGATAGGGTTCCCCTCTTCAGGAACGTTCCCATGGCAACAATATAGCCTGGGACCAGGTAGCCCGCCCCATCTGCATGAGGTTGTTCAGCTGGAACATCTACCAAATACATTAGATTTGTTATTCAGTTAGCGGCCCTCTGATCCAATGCAAATGTAAAAAAAAAAAGAAACTTAGGCCACACCATTACTAACCACTGAACAATGACCCAGCAACTTATACTAGGGCAAGTCAAATGTACTAAGCATTTCCATATAGGCTCCCAAAGGTACAATTTGGCTGTGTGAAGCAGCATTTTTTGTGAGGGCATGTAGGAGGAATTTAACAATTTGGATGGGAACCAGTTTTTGTGGTAGGGGTTGCCTTATCCTGTACACCTGCAAATTTTTGGTGCACAATTTTTGAATCGCTCAACCTCCATACAGAGCGGAACGCCCATTAGCGGATATTCCTACGCGGGAGATAAAGGAGGGGGGAGGGATGGAGGGAGATGAGATTTCTGCTAACCTTCAAAAATAGTGCCTAAAAACTTTTGGAACCCATTTTTCGGTTACTTAAAAATATCTGATGGGTTTTGTTTTGCCTGCACAGTGAAAGGGCAATTTGAAAGTACAAATCGGTGTGAATTGGTGGGAATCCAGGTATATGTAACCAATTGACCCTTCAAGGAGAATTGGACCAGAATGGTGTTCGGACCAGAAGATGACGTCGAGTTGGAAAGTCCATCCGCCCCAACTCTTCAAGCTCCTTAGCTGAAAAAAAAGTAATCGGTCAAAAGTTATGTGAATTGGTACGTGCCATTGATGATACACTTCTCTGCTTTCAATGATGGCGGCCATGGGCCTCCAAGTTAGGGACTACACAAAGGGATCCAGGGACGCCTAACGGAGGCAAATTTAGTTAGTGGTAAAGTCAAGGAGAGAGTCTTCTAACTGGAGCAGGTCCGCTACCTATAGAGAAATTTGGATTTTCCTCTTTGGTAGCCCTGCGGAAGGTGAATTCATGGCAGATGCAATTGGCGTGATGGGTTTTTATTCTTTTTTTGTTACCCCAAAAAGGGAAAATGGGTTGACGTGGGAAATTCGCCATTGAGGGGTACCGTGGGGGTGTAACACGATTCCAGGGGGTCAAAAAGGCTGATTCGGCAGTTTTGACAAACCTGCAGCGATCCTTGTTACTTTGGCGAAGGGACGAAGTTAAGAAGGAAGAAGCTGTTTATTGTGTCCACCAGGCCTGTCAGTGTGAGTTCTTTCTGCAGGCGCTACATACATATTACTCTGTTTTAATGTTTGCAGGCGGCTGACGTTTTTGTTACTATGACGTTAAGCGGCGAGAGCCAAATCGGACTTCGCGAATTGAAAATGTGTCCAAATCAATACTTTAGGTCCAAAAAATGTGCTGGAATACCACGTAGGGTAATCTTGCACATCGTGAGTGAGTATTGATTGATGCAAAAAAATGAGCAAAAAATTACTAGGAAGCAGTGTCACATGACCAGATATGGCAAGTTGATGTCCCAAGCCTTCTCCTAAGTGGGAATTAATATTCCAGCCAGCCGTCTTCCCACCAGACGGGTTAGGGCTTTATGGGTGGGTGGGCTTTTTGAAGGTTACTACGTACCTCAGTACAGTGCCATACTGCCTGTACATTATTGTTTTATGCAGAAACTCATCGAAAGACGTGTTCAGCGTCCGAGAGAGAGGCGTTGCAAAGAGGGAGGGACTGGGAATCCAAAGTCAGCATGTTCGTTTGGGGTTACAGGCAGTTTGAGGCTGGTGTCCATGTACCTAGGCCATGTTACTGTTGCAGAAATGGGGAGTAGGTCAGTGGTAAGAATTTCCGACAGCCTAGTTATACACTTCGTGGTATTGTTCGGCACTGAAGATCGCTAGGCCGATGCGCTTCGTTGTGTACCAAAATGATTGAGGGGGGCCTATAAACAATCAGACACAGTCTCAGCTCCTGGGCAAATGCACGGGGCGGCTCGCTAAAACGTTTTCCAGCGTTGGACAGTGGCTGAACAGGGACGAGTGCGGGAGGTGGGGATGCGTTTCAAAATCAGTATGAGTCGGTAAGCGGGTTCAGCCAGGGAATGTCCCGAGAGTGTTGTTTTGCTGTTTTTTTTCTTCCCCTGAAAAGGCAATAACCTATTAAAAGGAGAAGAGTTCGACCCGCTCTCCCTTTTTTGCAACTATGAAAAAGTGTGATACCCGGCGTCCTCCCAGCGGTAGCTTGAATGTGAACCGCCAACTAGATTAGAATTGTTCAGAGGAGCCGGGGAGCGTTGAGATTAGGCCTGAGGAATGCTGCAGAGAGCAGGTTTGGTTGGATGTTTTTAATCTTGGCACTAGGTCACATCCCTTACCTTTGGGAAGTTTCCTAAATCGGCAGTAGTGCGGACAGACCCTCATTTTCTGTACCTACTTCTTGGTTCTTCCATATAAATTTACAATGAAGATATGCTTTTCTTTTTTCAGAGTAGAAGGGCAGCGTCTGTCTCTACACCCCCCCCCCGAATTTCCTGGCGACTCCACGAAGGCTCTGGACCATAGTGTACTGTACTCATTCACTGTCATCATTGTTAGCTTGAAGTCGGCCTCAGTACGCTCATGATGTCTTGGAGTGTTCAACCCGACCGGGGTGAGTCATCTCACTATATATGTTCCATTCGATATTTTAGGTGGCCTCTGGGTCATACGCTGCGTGTGGACGGGAGTCATTCCCTTTTTGTGCCAGGTTAGGGACAGTATGAGTAGATAGGGTTTTCCCCTCGTCACCTGGCAACAATATAGCCTGGGACCAGGTAGCCCGCCATTCTTGCTGATGTGTCAGCTGGCACCCCCATCTACCAAATCATTGAGATGATTCAGTTAGTTGGGCCTTGATCCAATGTCAACATGTAAAACAAAAAAGAAAACGTAGGCCACACCATTACTACCCACTGAAACAATGATAGCAAATTATACTAGGGCAAGTTAATGTACTAAGCATTCACTATAGGCTCCAATGACAATTTGTGCACTGTGAAAGCAGCATTGGTTTGTTGAGGGCATGTTAGAGGAATTTAAAATTTGATGGGAACCAAAGGTTGTTGTGGTATGGGTATTATGACGCTCCTGGTACACCTGCCAAATTTGGGCACAATGACTTGGCCCTCAACCTCCATTACAGGTAGCGGCCGACCATTAGCGATATCTACGCGGAGAAGATAAGCTAGAGAATTTCTGCTTAACCTTCAAAAAAATAGTGCCTAAAAACTTTGTGGAACCATTTTTTCTGTACTTAAAAATATGAGGGTCTGTTTTGTGTTTGCCTGCAAGTGAAGGGCATATTTGAAAGTTCAAATGGTGTTGAATTTGGTGGGAAAATCCAGGTATATTTTAACCCAATGTGAACCCTTCACAGGAGAATGACCGAACTGGGTTCGACCAGATTTACGTCGAGGAAAGTCATTCCGCCAACTTCAAGCTCATCTAGCTGAACAAGTAATCGGTCAACGTAGGGTAATTTGTCAGTGCCAGTGATGATTACACTTCTCTGCTTCAAATGAAATGGGACGGCAGGCGGCCTCCAAGTAGGGCACACAAGATCAAGGGACGCTAAACGGAAGGCAAGTGAGTGTTCTAAGTCAATGGAGAGTATAATGGAAGGTCGTACTATAGAGAAATTTTGATTTTCCTCTTTGGAAGCCCTGCAAGGTGGAATCATGGCAGATGCACGGTGCGTGATGGTATATCTACAAGAAAATGGGTGACGTGGGCAAATTCGCCATGAGGGTGGGTACCGTGGGGGGTTGATTGAAACGCGATACAGGGGGTCAAAATCGATATTCGGCAGTTTTGAAAAACCTTCAGCCGATTGTACTTGTGCAGGGGCCATATCGTAAGAGTGAAGCAGAAGTGTTATGCACAACTAGCGCCTGTCAGTGGAGTCTTTTGCAGGCTACCATACATATTATTCCGTTTATGTGTACGCAGTGGGCTGAAGTTTTGTTCCTATGAAGTTAAGCCGGCGAGCCAAATCGGACTTTCGCGAACTTGAAAATGTGTCCAAAATCCAAACGTTAGGTCAGACATGATGTGCGGGAATACCACCCGTAGGGTAATCTTGCACATGTGATTGCTTATTGATGCAAAAACATGTAGCAAAAGTACTGAGGAAGCAGTGTAACATGCAGATATGGCAAAGTCGGATTGTCCCAGCCGTCTCCTAAGTGGGAAAAATTCCAGCCAAGCCGTCTTGTCCCAAAAGAGGGTTAGGGCATATTCCTTTGGGTGGGATTTTGAAGCGCTATACGAACACACCCTCCAGAGTACCAGTGCATACGGCCCTGTACATAACTTGTTCTATGCCAAGAAGAAATATCGAAAGCCACCAGTGTTCAGCGTACGCGAGAGAGGGCGGGCACCGAGGGGATGGACCCAAGTCAGAATGTCGTACGGCAGTTTGAGGCTGGGTGTCCATGTACGTAGGCCATTGTTACCTGTTGCAAATTGTGAGTAGGTCAGTGGTAGAAGTTCCCTAAGCCAACGTTATCCACTATCGTGTATTGGTAGGGCCCATGAACATCGCTAGCGCCTGTATGCTGATTCAGTCGTACCAACTGATTTTGAGTGGGCCTACCAAAATCAGACACAGTCTCAGTCCTGGGCAAAATGCACGGGCCCGGCTCGCTCAACTTTTCCCAGGTGAAGCTGGCTGACCCCGACTTGCGGGAGGTGGGGGGTTGGGCATGTTTGGGGCGGGGCAGTTGGGGTGTGGTGGATGCGTGGGGGGGGATGGTCTTCAAAAATCAGTATTTGAGTCGGTAAGGTGTTTTAGGTGTTCGTCCGTGGAATGGCCGACAGAGAGTGTTTTGTTGCTGTTTTTTCTCCCTGAAAATGAATCATAACCATTAAAATATAGAGAGTTGACACGTCTCCCTTTTTGCAACTATGGACAAAGGTGATACCGGCGTTCCTCCCAACGGTAAGCTTTGAATTGAACGCCAACTAGACTCTATAGTTCAGTAGGAGCGGGGAGAGTTGAGATTCGCCTGACGGAAATGCCGAGAGCAGTTGGTGGATGTTTCTTTAACATATTGGCTTACAGGTTCCATCCCTACCCTTTTGGGTAACCTTTCCTAAATCGGCAGTTAGTGCGGAAATGCCCCTCATTCTGTACTACCTTCCTTTGGCTGCTTCCATATAAATTAAATGAAGATCTGCAGTTCTCTTTAATCAGAGTAGAAGGGAGTGTTGTCTTTGCCCCCCCTCCCCCCCGATCTTTCCTGGCGACTTCACGAAATGCTACCATGACATAGCTGGTACTGACTTCTCATGTCATCATCGTTAAGAGTCGGCTTCTTCCGTCCTGATGTATTGGAGTGGTTCAACCGACCCGTGGTGTTGATGTCTCCTTTTCAAAAAATTGTCTATAGTGATGCATTCGATATGTAGGTGGCTCTGGGTCATACGCCTGGGGGACCGGGGAGTCATTCCCACTTTTTCCAGGTAGGGAAGGATAGTGATGGGTTCCCCTATTCACCTGCAACAATATAGCTGGGAACAGGGGGCCAGCACCCGCCCATTTGTGATGTTTGTCAGCTGACCCCCCCAGTCTAAACCAAATTACATTGAGATTTGTATTCAGTTAGTTGGCCCTTGATCCAATTGTCAGAATGTAAAAAAAAAAAGAACACTTAGGCCACACCAGTACTAACCACTGAAACAAGATAGGAAATTATACTAGGCAAGTCAATGTACTAAGCATTCACTACATAGGGTCCAATGTACAATTTGTGCACTGTGAAGCAATTTGTGCGGTGCCCATGTCGGAGGAATTTAACATATTTGATGGTGAACAAGGTTTTTGTGGATTGGGATGAACGTCTCTGCACCTTGCAAATTTGGGGCACATGAACGCATAAACCTCCACTACAGGTAGGAGGACGCAATAGCGATATTCCTACGGGTGGAGATTTCTGCTACCTTCTAAAAATAGTGCCTAAAACTTTGGAACCATTTTTCTGTGATATTAAAAAATATCTGATGGGGTTTTTTTTGTTTTTGCTGCAAGTGAAAAGGGGCCATATTTGAAAGTGACAAATGGTGTGAATTTGGTGGAATCAGGTATATTTTAACCAATTTGAACCCTTCACAGGAGAATTGGGCCAGCCCAACTTGGTGTTGCGGACAGGAATTACGTAGAGGTGAAAGTCATCCGCACAACTTCAAGGCTCTCTAGCTAAAAAGTAATCGGTCACGTTTAGGTAATTTGTAAGTGCCAGTGATGCTACATCTCAGGCTTCAATGACTGGCGGCATGGGCCTCCAAGGAGGGGCACACAAGGATCCAGCGACCGCTAACGGAGGCAATTTAAGTGTATAAGTCAATGGAGAGTCTACTGGATGTCGTACCTATAGAAATTTTGAGTTTCCTCTTTGGTAGCCCTGCAAGGTTGCATTCTGGCCCAGCAGATGCCCCTTGGGTGATGTATCTCAGAATGGAGTTGACGTTGGGCAAATTCGCGATCGAGTGGTACCGTGGTGGTGAAACACGATTCCAGGGGGTCAAAAAGGCTGATTCGGCAGTTTTGACAAACCTTTCAGCCGATTCTGTACTTTGTGCAAGGGCATGAGTAAAAAGCTGTTTATTGTCAGACCTAGGCCTGTCAGTGTTAGTCTTTTGCAGGCTACCTACAATTACTATGTTTATGGTGTATGCAGGCGGGCTGAAGTTTTGTTACTATGACGTTAACGCCGGAGAGCCAAATCGGACTTTCGCGAACTTGAAAAAATGTGTCCAAAATCAATACTGTAGGTCAGAAAGATTGGCTGCGAATACCCACCCGTAAGGTAATCTTGCACATGTGATTGATTATTGATGCAAAAAAATGAGAAAAAATTAATATAGGAAGAAGCAGAGGTCACAGACCAGATTATGGCAACGTTGATTGTCCCAAGCCTTGTCCTAAGTGGGAATAAATATTCAGCCCAGCCGTTCCCAACGACGGTGGTAGGGTTAGGGTGGGCTTTTTGAAGGCTAATGACGTACCTCAGTACAGTCGCCCACTACTGCCCGGTACATTAACTTGTTCTAGCAGAACTCATCGAAAGCCCAAGTGTTCAGCGGACGAGGAGAAGAGGGTCGTTGCACAGAGGGAATGGGAATCCAAGTTAAGCATGTCGTTTACAGGCAGTTTGAGGTGGTGTCCATCTACGTAGCATGGTACTGTTGCAAATGGTGAGTAGTAGGTCAGTGGTAAGAATTCTACAGCATAGTTTTATACACATCGTGGGTATTTGGGAGGCCCATGAAACTCGCTAGGCCTATTGCTGCTTCAGTTGTACAACTCGATGAGGGGCACCCCTACCTAAATCAGACACAGCCTCAGTTCCTGGGCAAAATGACGGGCCCGGTCGCTAAACCTTTTCCCAGCGTGAAGATTGGCTGAACCAGAGTTGCGGGAGGTGGGGATGGTCTTCAATCAGTATTGAGTCGGTAAGCGTGGCTGTTCCGTACAAGTGGAATGTCCAGAGATGGTTGTTGCTGTTTTTCTCCCTGAAAATGGCAAAGGACTTACAATAGAAGAGTTCGACCCATCTCCCTCTTTTGAAACTCTGGAAAAAGTGTGATACGGCGTCCTCCCACGGTATGCTTGAAGAACGCCCAACTGATTAAGTTCAGAGGATGCGGGGGCGCGTTGAGATTAGCCGACGAACTGCAGAGAGCAGGTGGTTAGATCGTCTTACACTGGTCAGTCACATCCCTAACTTTTGGGTAACGTTTCCAAATCGGCATTAGTGCGGACAGACCCATCATTCTGTACCTACTTCTTGGCTCTTCCATTATAAATTAAACTGAAGATCGCATCTTTTTTCAGAGTAGAAGGGCAGCTTCTGTCTTGCCCACCCCCCCGAATTCCGGGCGACTCACAAGCTCCGCCATAGCTGGTACGGTACTTCATTCACTGTATCAGTGTTGTGAAGTTCGGCCTAGCTGCCTTCATGATTGTCTTGGAGTTGTCAACCCGACCGTGGTGAGTCCTATTCCTAATATTTGTTACATTCGATATTTAGTGGCTCCGGGTATTACGCCTGGGGTGGAGGAGTCATTCCAACTTTTTTCCAGGTAGGGACAGGATAGTGATAGGGGTTACCACTCTTCACCTGGCAACAATATAGGCTGGGACCAGGCAGCCCGCAATCTGTGATGTTGTCAGCTGGACCATCTACCCA
Source organism: Sclerodactyla briareus (assembly GCA_026419785.1). Classification (NCBI taxonomy): domain Eukaryota; kingdom Metazoa; phylum Echinodermata; class Holothuroidea; order Dendrochirotida; family Sclerodactylidae; genus Sclerodactyla; species Sclerodactyla briareus. Next base: position 2,630 of record JAODTK010001328.1, on the reverse strand, counting down.
ATACATTGAGATTGTATTCAGTTAGTTTGGCCGTGATTCAATGTAGATGTAAATAAAAAAGAAACACTAGGCCACACATACTAACCATGACAATGATAGACAAAGTTATACTAGGGAAAGTCAATGTACTAAACTATTTCAATATAGGCTCCATGTACAATTTGTGCCTGTGAAGAGCATTTGTGAGGTGCATGTTAGGCGGAATTTAAATATTTTGATGGGACCAATGTTTTTGTGGTATGGTTATGACTTCTCCTGTACACGCCAAATTTGGTGCACAATTGAACGCCTCAACCTCCCCTTAACAAGGTTAGCGACGCCCATTGCGATATTCCTACGCAGTGAGTTCTGCTAACCTTCAAAAATAGTGCCTAAAAAATTTTTGGAACCAATTTTTGTTACTAAAAATAAATCTGAGGTGTTTGTTTTTGCTGCAAGTGAAAGGGCAATTTGAAAGTACAAATGGTGTGCATTTGGTGGGAGGCGAATGCCAGTATATTTTTAACCAAATTGGACCCTTTCACAGGAGAATTGGACCAGAACTGTGTTCGGACAGAATTACGTCGAGTTGAAAAGTCATCCGCCAACCTCAAGCTACTCTACTGAAAAAAGTAATCGGTCAACGTTATGGGTAATTTGTAAGTGCCATTGATGTGATAAACTTCTCTGCGCTTCAAAGACTGGCCGGCATGGGCCTCAAGTAGGGCACACAGGGATCCAGGGACCGCTAAACGGAGCAATTTAGTGTATAAGTCAATGGGAGTCTAAGAGGCCGCTAACTATGAGAAATTTGATTTCTCTTTGGTAGCCCTGCAAGGTTGAATCAGGGCAGACATGCAGTTGGCGTGATGGTATCTACAAGAAATGGGTTTGTTGACGTTGGGCAAATTCGCCATTGAGTGGTACCGTGGGTGTGAAACACGATTCCAGGGGGTCAAAATCGTTGATTCGGCCCCCAAGTTTTGACAAAAACCACTCAGAGATATTGTATTGTGCAAGGGCATATAAGTAGGAAGCTTGTTTATTGTCACACTAGGCCGTCAGTGTGAGTCTTGGCAGGTACCCTACATAGTACTTGTATTATGTGTATGCAGTCGGATGAAGATGGTACTTATGAAGTTAAGCCGGGAGCCAAATCGGACTTCGCGAATTGAAATGTGTCCAAAATCAATACTTTAGGTCAGAAAGCTGTGCTGGAATACCACCCGTAGGGTAATCTTGCACATGTGATTGATATTTAGGCAAAAAATGAGCAAAAATTACTATGAAGCAGTGCCACATGACCAGATATGGCAACGTCTGATTGTCCCAGCCTTCCCTCTTGTCCCTAAGTTGGAATAAATACTTCCAGCCACGTCTTCCCAACAGACGTGGTTTAGGGCTATGGATGCGGTGGACTTTTTGAAGGGCTATACGTAAACCTCCAGTACAGTGCCACTACTTGCCCTGTACATAACTGGTTCGAGCAGCAAACTCATTGAAAGCCCAGTGTTCAGCCTCCCGTGAGAGAGGCGTTGCACAGAGGGACGGGAATTCCAAGTCAAGCCATGTGCTTTACAGGCAGTTGAGGATGGTGTCCATGTACGTAGGCCATCTTTACTGTTTTGCAAATGGTGAGTATGTCAGTGGTAAGAATTTCCTACAGCCCAACGTTATACCTATCGTGGTATGGATTGGTAGGCCCACTTGATGACAACATCGCGAGGCCTATGCTGCTTCAGTTGTACCAAACTGACTGAGGGGCCTACCTAAATCAGACACAGTCTCAAGCTCCGGGCAAAATGAACGGGCCCGGTCGCTAAACTTTTTCCCAGGTGCAGCGCTGACCCGACTGGCGGGAGGTGGGGATGGTATCACAATCAGTATTGAGTCGTAAGCGTGTTCAGGTCCCAGTGGAATGTCCAGAGGGTTGTTGCTTTTTTTTCCCATGACAAAATGGCCACATAAACCTATTAAAATAGAAGAGTTCGACCCGCTCTCCCTCTTTTTGCAAACTATGGAAAAGTGTGATACCCGGCGTCCTCCCAGCGGTAGCTTGAATGAACCGCCAACTCGATTAAGTTCAGCGGAGCGGGGAGCGTTGAGATTAGCCTACGGAACTGCAGAGAGCAGGTGGTTGGAGTCTACATCTTGGCTAAGGTCACATCCCTACCCTTTTGGGTAACGTTTCCTAAATCGCAGTTAGTGCGGACATGACCCTCTTCTGTACCTACCTTCCTTTGGCTTCTTCCATATAAATTAAACTGAAGATCTGCATTTCTCTTTTCAGAGTAGAAGGGCAGATTGTCTTGCCCCCCCCCCCCGACTTCCTCGGAGACTCAAGAATGCTCGCTGACAGAGACTGGACTGACTTCATTCAATGTAATCATTGTTGAAGTTCGGCCTCTCTTCCTTCCTGATGTCTTGGAGTGTTCAACCCGACCCTGGTGAGTCACTCTTCAATATATATTGTTCCATTCGAGATCTTCTAACCGGTGGCTCCTGGGTAACGGCCTGGGGTGGACCGGGAGAAGGTCAGTATTCCACTGTTTCAGGAGGGACCGGATTAGTGTAGGGTTCCCTTCTTCACCTGGCAACAATATAGCCTGGGACCAGGAAGCCCGGCCATCTGCTGATGTTGTCAGCTAGAC
>JAODTK010001327.1:0-24712 GCA_026419785.1 Sclerodactyla briareus | reverse complement strand
ATCACTCATCACTACTCCCCCCCCCCCCTTCCCCCATAGCATGGGTTGTTTTCCTGATATTCCTTTGACATAAACCAACATTGAACGGGGGAACGAGGGGGTCCTAAGTATTTTGTCCAAGATTGTCTGAGACTTTTCTCAACGTACAAAAATGGCGTCCGGGCAGAATATTTTTTTTTTATTTTTGGTGTCTTCGCTCACAACACTTGTCATGGATCGCAGCCGGTGTTGTTGGGGTTAGTGGGGTAGGGGAATATGAGGGCGAGCCATATTATATTGTGTTTCTCGTGGGATACAATAGCCAACGGACAATGCCAAGAAACGTTGTATTCTTGTGTAGTGTTCGCGCATGGTCAATCCTGTCTATTTGAGAAAAAATGGGCTAATAAAAAAATTACGCCCAGATGGATATCAGGACTGGCTGTGGCTATCATAATTGAAATAGTAGATAAACCTGATTCTGTCATATTTATAATACAAAAAATAAATTTTTTTCGGTTTTCATAGCCTTTTAAGTGACGTGTTTTGGTCGAAGTCGCGAGACTGAGCTGCGGGATGACAATTGGCTAAGAACTCGGGACACTGTGTTTTTAATTCTGTGCCGTACTCCGCATGTCCAGTATTTTGTTTATTAGTTAATGCGCTGGTTAATTATTAAGCCCAGATAGTGAATAGCATGACTTGAAATAAAAATTGCAATGGACGGAGTATCATTTTGTCACATTGCGACTTGAAGAAAATCGGAGGTTAAAATCAGTTCAACCAAAATGAAGCACACGTTTCGAAGCGGCGTAGAATTATAGGATAGCGATTGGTTGTCAGCCCAATTTGTGTGTAACAGTAATACACCCAACGGTATACCACCGAATAGATTAAAGTTTAACTAAAAGTATCCTTTTTATTGATTAAAATGGTAACCGTTGTAATTTTTCATTCAATCTACACTCACTCAAAACGAACCCTTATCTTTTCTAATTTTTTAAAAGGAAACATAAGATAATCCTTTGCGAATTCCAGACTAGACCAATTTAAGAGAGTCGAATAACGGTGTTTCTTGTAGTTCCCCGCCGGCAAAGATGACAGTATAGCGATATGGTAGACACACAGAATGTCGCAACCGTCGGACCCAAAGATTTTCAATAGACATATATTGCTCCAATTTTGCTTACCATATAAACCATGCCATACAATACCAAATTCACAAAATAAAAATGACTAACACATACACAGGCGGTTTTTATGAAGGAATCACGCCTCTGACCATATAAATCTTGTGTGTGTGCTGGGGGTGGGGTTAGTGTTATTGGTTACAGTTGCGCTACGGTTATGATACTATTCTTATGTATTAGTTCACCCAAACAAGCACTGTCATTACAGTTACTTCAATATCCAAACAGCTTATCTATCTTTCCCAAGCCTGTAACAGCTAATTTGCACTATCGCATTATCCCCACATCCCCCACCCCCAATAATCACACCCATCTGTCATTGTGCTGGCGTAATTAGGCTAATTTGTATATAGCCCCTTGTATCACTCATGTGCCGCCAGAATAGGCTGATGTGAAGACGTCCGAAGAGTGCTCATACCCGTATTAGGAACGAAGAATAATCCGGCCAAACTTCAGGGTGATTCTGAAAATTTTTCAATATCTTCTCAGACAATCTTGAAAAATTGTTGGGACACTTAGCCTAATTTCCTTCCAAAACGATGTGGATGTTCATCTGAAGCGTCCCAGGTTCACAGGACTCTCCTGATCACTATCACACTACTTCCTCCCCCCCCCCTTCCCATGCAATGTTGTTTTCCTGATAATCCGTTGACATAACCCAACCTGAACGGGGGAACGGGGGTGTCCCAGAGTATTTTGTCAGATTGTATTTGTCTCGCTTGCTGCTGATGGACAGCCCTTTGGACTCCTCAACTTCAGTTCGAAGAATCCGCAGTTATTCACGTGGTATTGTGTACGTGTGTTTCAATACACCGCGTGAGTTGTGTGGTGGAAAACAAACATTACGTACTGAGTGGCTGGAAGTATAGTTTTTAGGTTAGTTCGGGTTGGCCGATGATCACCTCTCGCCTTATTTTGCCTTCAATTCTAACAAAGGGACGCATTCGTACTTTTGGTGCGTGTAGTTTCCATTTATGTCTGGGTGTGTGTTCTTTGTATTGTTGTGTATATACTCCAACTTTCACACGTCGACAGATTCATACCGACGTCACCCCGACACTACATGGATATTCCATTCCCCGACGAAGAAAATTGGGACACATCGATGAAACTAACTGCGTTATAGCCATCCTAAATAATCGCCCCCTCCATCTGGAACATTTTTGCCACGTTTTTCTGTTTTTTTACCTACATTATTCTCAATGGGAACTCTGAAGTGAAACCGTCTCCCTGAGGCATGTTTCCACTACCAAAACCTTGAAATTACTAGACATAGTGAAATAGGTCCAAAACACTGGCGTCGAGAGGTACAAATAGTCTGGGAAACTAGCAACTCCACTCTAGGCGGACACACAAACCACGACATTCCAAAACGACCTGGCGTCTTCTCAGACATAATTTATATTTCTGTGTTTTGTTTTTGTTCTATTTCCATGTATCTCTTCTCTTGTTTGCACCCGATCTGCTTCAACCCCTCTGCTGAAGTCGCCAAAGAGGTAAATAGAGCATGATGGCAAGTACCTCAATCACGTTCGCTCATTTGTCTGTGACGTGAATCGTAATCAGCGGTTCCTCTCTCTAATCAAAATGTTTCGTGATTGTATCGGTAACTTCTTCTCCCTCTCGCTTTTCCCCTTCCTTCCTCCCTTCCCTCTTATTGTTGTGCCCCCCTACCCTCTTATATTTAGTCTTGATCCCGTCGTTGCATCATAACTTCTTCGGCGAAGTCACTTATGATACTCTTAAGTGAGAATCGACACTTACTTGCCACTTTACGGCCGCTCGTAATTTATTATCTCTGTGAACCGTCTAAATAAAAACAATACCCCACTAACCCCTCTCTTCCGCGACGCTGGCCGCACAAAATGCGTCATTTGGTTCCGGGCAAGGTCGGTGCGATTGCTGCAGAAGCCGTGGTTATGGTCTGCCTTGAATAACAGTGGTGAATGGAGATAATATTTAGCAAGTTCGTGAACTTCTTGGTCACCGCAGACCCGCCAAAGGTTGTTTTGTTCGATTGAAGTATATACAGGTGCTCTGGATGTCAGACGCGATAATCTGATTACGGTGTCAAGGCATTCCGAGAAATATACAGCATGCACGCCAATGAACGTCAATTGTGCAATGAATGTACATATGGAGTTTTAAAAAAAACGGGGTTCAAAATTTAATAAACATTTCAGTTCTGATTGTGAATACAATTGGATTTCGCACTGCAGCGCCTAGTTAGGGGTTCCAATGTCGAAGTACAAGTAAGCCAATCATGCCGGATATTTTCGTCCACTTTCATACCAGGAATGGCTTAGCGAGTTCGAAAAACCAGATAAGAGGACCAGCAGTCATTAGAGAATATGTCGAGTATAACAAGTTCTAATAACCAAATATTTTTGAATAATTTATATGAAGTATTAGGCGGTATTCATAATTGCTGTGAGTCCATTATCCGTTAATTGCCAACTTGCAAAGTTGAACCAGAACGAGTCGATATTGCCAGTATGAGAGGAACTTTTAAAATTTGAAACTGGAGCACATTACGAGTTCTGGGGAGCGGAAAGGGGTAGGGACTAAGGGGGGAGGGGGCTGGGGGGAAAAAAAAAGGGCTGGGGGGGGGGGAGGGGTGACCGTGGGTTATGCGTTTTGTGTATAACAGAAAGGTGGGAAGGACGATGTGGGGAGGGTGTACAAAATGTCCAAGAAAGAAGGTATAATGAATTGTGGTAACTAAGTAAGGAACGGGCATGTTGGTGGGGGCAAGTGAGCGAATGGGGGGTAGTAGAGCAATAGTGACAGTTATGTTAAGACATTTGGAGCGTGTCTATTCACACTGATATTGCGCTCACCCAATGTATTAAAAACATAATATCATGGAACCTGTTCTGGTAACTCGTATTGGCGTTTGAAATTACCATCACGTCATCACTTTGTTAACGTAACAGGGTATACGATAAATCAATACAATCTTACTTGCTTAAAATTTCCCCAAAACCATGACATGATAGTCAATATATAGGAAAACCTTTGACACAATGTGAAATACGATGTGGGCTCAACTAACAGTCATGTAGGGTGGGCGTTCAAAAGTTATTGACTGCATGTCCTGGTTTCGTTCATGAGTTGCTTCATAATCCAACACCTTTGTCAACAGCTGGCTCTCTAACACCAACGCCACACAAACACGAGGCAGATGGGACACACATAACCCCCCACACTGAAAACAAAACAAAATTATCACAAACTGGGCATTGGATTGTTCAAACTCGGTCACCATACGGTCAGTAACACACTCGTCGTTCTCCTGTTTGTATGTTGTTTTTTGCGTGTTTGTGTGTTGGTTGGTGTTTGCGTGTGACGGGATGTGTTGTGATGTCTGTGTTGGTGTGGTTGGCGTGGTCGCCGAGTGAAATGGTGCTGGCTGCCGACCGCTGTGCTGTTGTTGGGCGTCTGGTGCTGGGTGGATTTCGTCAGGATTGTCGATTTGCTGGGTATGTCGGGTAGTTGGTGGCTGTGTGAGGGTTTCTCGGGAGGCGAGATCGAAGGTTATAGCTGCCGGATTTGCGATCAACGCAATTTTTTTCTACTTGAGGCGCGCCTTCGCATATTACTATCCTGTCAACTGTACCTGTTTGAACAGGGTCCGGTTGGTTGGGGAGACCCCACGCTCTCGTGGTCCGGGATTAAGCTGCTTGCCACTCTGGAAAGTTTGGAGGCGATGAGCCATCCGAGGACAAGTCACTCGCCCCGAGGAGGCTAGCGATTGGCAGAGGCAGTTAGATGCTGCTAGCTGCCTTCCAGCATGAGTAAGTGAGTGGGTGGTGGGTCACACGTTGTGAGGTAGTAGAAGGTCAACAGTTTGTCAACGAGATTACTACAAAAAAAAAATGATGTGGAGAACTCCTCTAGGCTATGCTGGAGATTCCATACGAATGTCGTGCATTTTCATTTGGTGGACCTATTTATTAATTAGTATTCAGGCAAGGACTCCCACGCACTATTGGCCGTCTTGTTTTCTCAACAAAGATTATTAATCACCCCGACGTATCTTGCTTTTCGCCTGTCTACTTTCGATCTATTTTTTTTTTTTGGGGGGGGGAGGGTTTTTGTTTTTGGGGGGGGTTTTTGTGGGGGGGGGGGTTTTGGTGTTTTTTTGTGTTTTGTTTTGGGTAAAAATATAAAAAATATGAATACTGTGGGCGTTTACTTACGTTATCAATGGCGTCATTAACGCGATGCATGTTAGGAAAAGTTCACCGTGGATCGCTGCAATATGGTATCATAGGAAACAAAATTAATTAAAATGATTTTTTTTTTTTTAAAGGAGTAGGTGGAACTATCACAGTATACAGCGCTAACGTCCCATTGCGTCGGAGAGGGATTGCATTACAACATTTGCGGGTAAGAGGGTATTTTTTATATGGCACTTGAAGCCAATCTCACCATTAAAAATATTTCTTGCTAAAACGAGAGCGTGGGTGGCCTAATTGGTTTAATTCGTCGAGCCCGTACCTCCAGTGGTTGTGGGTTCGAGTCCGCGTTGTACCCTTGACAATGTGCTTTTAATTCTCGATTGCATCACTCCGACAGGTATAAATGGGTACCCTGTTTGGTAACTCATACTGACGTTGTCGCTGATTGGCTTCACCTATGGGAAGTCCCCAGGGGGCACGAATAATGTGGCATAACTGTTCATGTGCCAGGTGGCCAAGAACATGGCAAGGGTTTTTGTGCCATATAGTGTGGGTGTAAAAGTTCCAAGGAGCCGGGGTAATGATTGTGAAACGCTTTGAGATGTTGTTGGCCACATGTGAGGCGCTATAAAAAATCGAAATCAATATCATGATTAATTAAAACATTTGCAAGGTTTTTATCTCATGGTCCGCGAGGCCAGATGAGATATTGAGTCAGTTTACCAATTCACCTATATATACTGTTGATGTTGCCATAGCAACGGTTGATATGGGAACGATAGTGGGGTTTAAGAACTCCCACTGAGGGTACCCGCATATGGTGGGTTGCCCATGGGTGTCCGGGTGGTCCACCAATGAGGTGCACTCGAAGGTGGTCCGTTTGTGTGTTTGCGTGTGTGTGGTGATGTGTGGTTGTGTGTTTGCGTGTGCGTGGCGTTGCGTGTTCGTCAGATTTTTGATGGTTTTTTCGCGAATATTTCCACTTTGAGGTGGCCGACCTTGGTCAAATTTTGCATAAATCCTAAAGTAAGTCCCCAAAACACACGTTTACACTCCATTACACCTTTCCACAAAAACATGGAATTCAGGAGAGATAATAAATGCAATTTTGGGTAAAAAGTTATTTTGACCATTTCTCCCTGTTGTTCAATATGTTCGGTGATTCAAATGATACCCGAATATTTGAGACTTCCTAACAAGGCGGAAGAACATACTATTACTGTTTCCTTGCAGTAAGCGAAAATTGCAAATACAATTATTTTCGAGAGAAACGCAACAATTTTTGGCCAAATTGTGAGTTTTTCCTTCGCCATACCCGGTGAACTGGCTCATAAGTGAATTGTGATCCCTAAGACAGAAGTCCCAAAATAACATTTCAACTCGAACTTCTAGTGAAATTATTTATTTAATATTGGAACTTGAGAAAGGAAAATTTCAGTAAAGGCCCCCTCACGTACAGACCGGCATGATTGAGTAAGGGGGGATGGGGTAGGGGGAAGGGGTACGGATGCGAGAATTCAAGTGATTCTCCATCTGATTAGTTACTACATCATTCAAATCAGAGTAAGAACAGTCTGGAGGTGGGACTCCTAGACGGGGGTGTGACATCGGCTATCACGCCACACCTTGCTACCATGTCGAATTTTAGCGTTACGATTGTACGTTTGTGGTATCCCATGTGTACTGGATGTATGAGATTAGTGTTAGACTTTATTACTTGGTAGGAATTAGGGGGAGGGTTATGGTATGGTGTGTAGGATCAAGGATTAGGTCTAGGTGTTGGTAATGATAAGATTTGGGTTAATACATCTGGAATCTGACCCGAACCATTCCAACCTGAATAGAATAATTTTCAATCGAACCCACTGTTGGCCACTTGAAGCCATTGATCACACTAAAAGGCCTGAAATAGTCATTTGAGACCTAACTGTCCCCATTTTCGAACCTTAATCCATTTGGAGCATCGTGCAAATTGGAACCCATACAGTGGAATCATTTGAAAAAGCTCATGTACTCATTCATAAAATAATCCAATGTGCCCAGCCTTGCATGGCCACTTTTTATCTCATCATTCCGAAGGGCCGAAGCAGATGAGATTTGTAGTCATTTACCATTTTCACCTATATATACTTTGATGGTTGCCATAGCATTGCTATGGTAACGATAGTGGTGGGTTAGAACTATCGCTACTGATGGTTACCCGATGGTGGGGTGGCCCATGGGTGTCGGGTGGTCCACCAATGAGTGGGCACTCGCAAAGTGTTAGTGAGGATCAGGTTTCGTGTTGGTACCTGCGAAGATTTGGGTGCTGGAAGTGTAATCTAACGGCTAACCCACCTATTCCCTAACATTAATCTCATACATCCAGGTAAACATAACTATACATTATACAATTCATGCCAATTTAGCCTAGCCGTGGCCTAATGTTACAGCTAACAGCTAACAATGTGAGTTTACCTCTTCATGCAGCAGACATACTAGCCCAGGGCCTAGGCTATAGCGAGTGTATACTATTAGCTAGCCTAGTTAGTTGACTCCCCATTGAGTGTTGTCCGCTCACAACACTGTATAGCCAAAATGGCACTGATAACTACACTCACACCATTTTCCTGAGCCCAGAGCAAGTTAGTACTAGTATACTCCACCCTAAGTTTCCATACTCTGTCTGGAGTCTTACCGGTGAAGTTCCACGCTGATGACTTCGTGAAGAATGGGAAAGTTTTAACGTGATGTCACAGGATGAAATCTCACTCATAATAGGCAGGGAATATTTTGGAGAGAAAAATACACCCCCATCAAACTGCAGCCACATTCATGTAAATGTATACAAATTGCACGACGAATATGTTCATCCAAAATCCAGTAAGTTGGGAATAAATTGAATAATCTAGAAAAGGTTGGCCCAAAAGGGCATTGAGGGGTAAGTGGACTAGTGAGGTACGGGGAATCCTGCTTTTATAATGCTTTCATAAAGTTAGAGGGTTCACCTTCCCCCCCCCCCCCCACTCCCTTTTCCCATCCCCCATCCCCTTCCCCCACTTCAGTCAGTGGGCCGAAAACCCGGGGAGGAAAATGTAGCCTAGTGATATAAAATTTTGGTCAAAAAAAAAAAAAAAAAAAAGGTCTGACAACCTCAAAGGCTTAATTGTAATCCTAACTATCCTGGAAAACTTGACTGCACGAAAGCTCACCCAGAACTAGATCTTGGTTCCAACCTTTTCCTCTCTCCCCAATCTCCCCATTTCCTACTCGCCTCTCGCTTGAAGCCGTTCCCCTTTGGAATACATTATTGAAGGTTGATAGGTGGGAGATGGGGAAAAGTGGGGGTTGTGGGGGGTTTAACTTGCTATGTAATGTGTGGGTCTTGTAAAAAGAAGAATTCACGACTTTTTTTCCTCCCGAAATATTGAAATTTCCCCCCTGGGGGAAATTCCTCCTGTTGGAACCACTGATCTACACCGTCCTGCTTCCACTGCTCACTGATATTGCACCAACTGCATATTTAGACAGGGCTCTTCTCGCATGCATTTCCATGCAGGATAATGCTGAAGGTTCTGACCTTCTGAAGACGAATTTTCATGGATGCCGATGAGATATGCAACTCCGTGGATGGGCCCTCTTGTTTTGTTTTTTCTTTACTGGTGGACATACCAATGGTCATCACCAAGGGCAGGAATCATTAATATCCGTTTTTCGCGTTTCGTCTCATGATTGAGACAAACATTGCCACTTTTCGTCACTTTTCATCTGTGGATAGGCCTATCACTGATAATACCTCTGTGAATGTACATCTATGTATTCACGTTGTATTTATTTCGAAACAACTTGCAACTGGAAAACTCTAACTCGAATTCAGGTGAGAACGGAGTCACCCCTTGTTATTAACAGCCACTCGCGGCCAACACGTTTTTCTTTGGGGCGTGCTTTATTGTCAATTTTCGGGAGGTTTTGTAGGACGTGCAAAACCTCCAGACAGGGAATCTCCCGTTGCATAGGCGTCTTCCAAATTGGTTAGCATTCGTGCGATGCGATATTGGAACTTTCAGGGTGTGTTGCTCGAACTTTTTCCGCGCGTTGTTCATTCACTGAATGTATGTAGCCTAGCATTGGCTATAGCTGATATCTATTACTGTGCAGTTTCACACTAATTATCAGTCATGCATGCATGCAAGCATTGCTGAAGCACTTAGGCAGCAGCGGATGGGTTGTAGCGGTAAGAAGAGAGATACATCGCCTGGTTTACGCGGAGCGGTACGCCGTTGCTGTATGACCAACGTGAAAAAGCAACGAAGCGGCATTCCAGAAACAAGCCGAGCAACGAAAATAATACTTGAATCGCGCATACGTCTACTGGCAGTTGAGGAGGAGCCTTTCGCGAATAGGCATGACAAGGGCGATACATCAATGCTGATTTCGTGGAACCTCTAGTTGTTCGGTATCAAACAAGGCTACGGAGTAAGGTGAGCCTAGTCACAGCGCTTGTGAAACGTTAGCCTAGGCTACAGTAGTAGTAATAATATAATATGACAGGTAAGACCTCGCAGGATCGAGACCGTGTCCCTGTGCTGTGGCTCCATGAGGTGAATTTTTAAAAGTACAAAACTAGAGGAGAAATGATTGTTCAGGCCCCCTCTAGGCTAAGCCTACTAATTTCTTCTCTTCCGCACTTTTTTCTTCCTAAAAATTCACCTCATGGAGATACAGCATAGGTACAACAGTCTCGCTCCTGGAATGCTTACCTTTTCATATTATTACACTTAAGTGTGTAGGCTAGTTTCAAACGTTACAGGACTGTAAGCCTCGTCAGCGTATCCAGAAGAAAAATTTACTGTAGGGCACACTTCCCATTAAGTGACTAAATCCGTCACCTCATGCCTCCACTTCTCCCCCGATTACCAGCCCTTTAATAAGCTTCAAACACATTCAAGCCCATTCTAATCCACTGGCAATGTTAAAATTTCATTGATAAAGTTGATACTACAACCCAATTTTGATCCGTAAATAATTGGGGAAAACCACCTCACCTGTTTTTTTCGCCAGCGTCTTTGTTTTGGAACATAGTTTTGGGTAAACAGAAGTGTGTGTGGCCACTCAGAGCTCATTTTGCGATTCTATCTTTCATATTCTGGGTCCGAGATACGCGCTAACGACGTACCTCACAATAGGCAAATATCACGCACAGCTGGCCACCGACGTCAGTGGTGTAAATTCTGTATCAAACTCAATGGGACTTACTCTGTTTTTCAACTTTTCCCACACTTTTATGTATCAGTTTCCTTCCAGTTCACATAACAGCTGAAATGTTTCACCAATATTTTGTAACTGAGCATAAATTTTGCAACACGACAGACAAAAAGTGATTATCTGACATTGAACGTTTAGGCTAGCCCTTCATTGTGCAACAAATAACGTTAGGTCCCCCCCCCACAAGTGCGTACACGCGGGCTGACGTAACGCGAATCCTATGAATTGGGGGCACATGCAAGACATTTACCATAGAAAATCTCGCCTGATATTCATATCTTAGAGTGGCAACACGTAACACAGACACACTTGTACTCAGTTGTAGGCATATATGGAGATTCCTGACTGATTCGGGTAAATATTCCATAATCTCACCTGTCGAGACCAAAATTAATAAGTTCTGAACCTTTCCTTAGCTACAATAATTGGGTCTTTTTGGGTATAATTAATTGAGATGCAAGATGTCCGAAACTGAAGTTGAAACAAAAGTTGGTCGCTTAGCGCTAGCCTAAAAAACAGCTAGGCCTCCAGTTGTGAACGCAGGCATCAGTACATAGGCCCTAGGTTAGGCCTAGCCACAGGAGCTCGGCATTGACTTAGTCTAACGTAGAACCCTCCTTTTTTGTGTAGGGCCTAGGCTAAGTTGATGTTCCGAGCTCCTGTGAGCCTAGCCTATTGATCTTATATTTCAGTTTAGTCAATGACATCTGGATTAGTAATCCTCCAAAAATACTCCAAAAATGGGTTTTGACTACCTAGCCTAGCCTAGCATCCTTGACCTAGTCTAGTACTGTGGTTAACCGTAGTCTAGGCTTCAGAGTGCTACGTTTTTTGTCGATTAGAAAAAAAAAAACACATTTCAATGTATTAAGCCCAGGTCAATGCTTTTAAGGAACCTGCAATTGCAAGCAAGGTGCAAAAACGAAGAAAACCATGCAAGTTTACGCTGTAAAATATCCTGAAGTGGTAAAGTTAGCCTACTGCCGCCGTCTGGTGCTCTTGCCAGTACCAATTCACCAGAGGTGGGCCCAGCCGAGGGCCTCCGTTTTATGGAATCATATTTGTTGCTAACGCGTGCTACTGAAAATGATACTAGGCCTAGTAGGGGCATACATGAGAAATGTCGCACAACAATATTAGAATCATCACTTGGAGAGAATGGAACAATGAGGGCCTCTGCCTGAGGAAAGGTTCAACTCAGTATAAAGGCGAATCATTTCATAGGGGAGATCCACACTTTTGCTACAGTAAGTTAACTCAATGGGGGAATTAAAAATTGGACCTCATAAATATTTCAAAATTGGAAAGTAATATCCCAAATTCTTGAAAAGTTTTATTCCAAAAACTTACCTTACATGACAATTCTGATTCAATTGGTTTTTTTTTACTAACATAAGGTGTTTGTTCGGCGCTGATCCAAACGTATTCTAAATAGAGCATAGGGATAGAAAAATTAGGTATTAATATGCCAGAAAGTTTGGCCAAAACTGAAAGTTCGAACCAATTTTCAATCTAGACTGTCTTAGAAAACATGCTGCCAACCATGGCAAACTAATCCAGAAACGACCACGCAGGTTGGGCAAAACAAACTGTCTCAACTTGGGATGGGGAAGGAGGGACCGGATAGGAGGTTAGGCGGAACTAGGACTGGGCGAAAACGACCAACTCCGTTCTTACATACATGCACGATATAAAATTCCCCCTGGTTATGTATTGTAACCATGGATATTGAGACATGTGGGTCATTTATTGAGGGTGATTTGATGTTCGAAGGATCAAACACGGATTTCTAATCAATTAGGTTTACTCATTTTCCGGCATTAATACACTGAAGTGTTGGCAAAATTACAATGCCAAACAGCATATTTTTCAATGGTGGTTGATTCGGGGAGCCCCCCCCCACAAACACCAAATAACAGGATACAAGACCCATAGTGAGGGCTTTTAACCTACCAGTACAGATTTACTATGCATCCATTCATGACAAACTATTATTATATTATAGGTCTACCAGTTGGCTCTTTAATCCTAATTGTTCTGTACTGTATGCATTTCTGAGGATGTTTCTCCAACTTGAGGAGGAGTGGGAAGGGACACACAACGATCCTTCACCATCGCAGCACAATGCACAGGAGAACAATTGCAGCCATCCTCCATTGTCTGTAAATGTATTGATCTTTCAAAACTGTTTGGGCAAATATGCTCGCATTGTTACATTACATTAGCTCAGACACGTGTCAAATTTTAAATGGAGGGCTCACGTTAAAACTGACACCAGGAAAGATCGGACTAGTTAGCTTAGCTCAACTGGTAGTTGGAGGAGTGCAGGTGCTTCATAGTGCTGTGAATTCTCCCGTGTAAATTTGCAGTGAAAGATAATCAAAAAGGACCTATAATGAAACAATTCATATTATACACACAACCCAGGAGTACTCAATGATTATGCTTGTGTATGGTCATCTTCATCCCATTGTTGGAGTCAAGGTTTGCTTTCGTGGACTGTGGAACCGAATTGGGGCGGAATGTCGAACACAAATGATGGACCTTTTGACAGAAGTGATTTTGCAATCGATATCATGGAGGACCCCCGCACCGACGCGCATGTAACATGTAACAAGTTGGTTTTCAAACAGTCTTGTCAAGTGGATCCATCTGATTATTAAAGCGGGAGTATAAAAAGTCTGCCTCGACTGTTCTCAACAAAAATTGGAGGAATGATTAACCCCTAGTATGCCTCGTGACTTTCAAAATCAGGACCATGGATTCCCAATGATAATATGGTTCCAATTATCACGATCGTCTCCCGATATTATGATGTAAGAGTAACAGGCTGCAAGTGATCGAAATCGAAGCACCCATTCTGATAGCTGGGACGGCACCAAAGTCTGGGGCGATTACACTGCAGTTCGTACACACTCCACATTTATTGGTGTTCACATTAATTGACTACTGACATCTGTCATAACCTTGAAAGGGCTTGGAAAACAACATGTGCTACCGGATCTAGCTAAATATTTTTGCCAAATAATCTGCATCAGTGCCCATGCACAAAGTACCCACATAAATCATTCTAGCCCGTATTCCCCCCGGTCTATGAAGAGCTGTATATGTACCAACAAACTGGATCCAGCACACATCCTAGGCGGGTCCGCACCTTGTGGTATGGTGACAGCCTGGGAAACACACTGGGTCCACAATGGGAGTTAGGCCAACCACCAGGTTTGGGACAGATCTTCGATAACTGTACCACCCCCCCTCTTGCCCAAATTCCTGTATTCCAACCACCCCAGTGCTGACGGACAAGGTAAAAACCGTCCCTGCTTTACAAGCAGCCAGCCCTGCAGCTCCAATGAGGATATACGTAACAAACCACTCTCACAGGAAGTTAAATGGGAAGGGCTGCAGCAGGGGGGATAGACAATTGGGGTTTTATAATGGATTCATCAAAATCGATCAACCACTATGCAAAAAGGGGAATCAGCCTAGGACAGTGGCAGTCATTCCTCACCACCAAGTTTTCACATGATTTACAGTTTGGTCTAGAAGTTACGAATGAAGATCTGTTGGGGTGATGACATTGGATTTTTTAATTAAAATCCAACAATATGCAAACAAAAATGTTACGAGCTAGCCAGGTGGCATAATTCTATCGCACTCACGAAGTTTAACTTGATCTAGTGTACGGTCAGAAGTACGTAAGCAGAGAGACAGAAACATAATGGACGAAAAACGAAACGGCGAAAAACGAGAATCGACACGGCGGAGACGAGAGACCATTGAGACTTGTTAGGGCTCTGCTTACCCCCCAGATGAAACCGCTTGTCTTATCACGTTAACCCCAATGGCTGAAATGACCCTCGAGACTCGCGGAATTCAGAACACCCCCAATGTGTACTGTTAACAGGTCACGGTAATACATGCAAGGGAGTGATCCAATTCGCATTGCTCATCAAATTCGCTTGTGGGCGAAGAAGGAGCAAGGAAGGAGAGATAGAAGCATATTCTATATGATCATTTAAATGAAAAATTTGTGCAATGATTGAGTGATGACCCCTAGTATGACCTTGACTCACAAATCCCTGAAATAACCCTGTCTGAAGCAGAGTAGTTCGATAAAATAAGCAAATATCAGATATTACAACAGAAGGAGTGGCTTGCCATACTACGAATGGCCCCCCCAAAGTGACACAATATGATTCAATGTAATGATAAATAATGATATGACCAAACTAACCAGATCTTTCAAATGAATCATGTGGGGGAGGAGTGTTGTCGCATAGGATCTCAATCCATGAAAACCTGTAGATGTAGCATTAGTACGATTAATGACAACTTCCATGACTCGATTGATCAAACTAAGGCCTAAGCAGAACTGACCCAAAATTGTAACTTAATGTTAATTTGTTAAAACATCCCCAGATTGCCCTTATGTGGCATCATGTGCACCCAAGTTTCATCAGGATCGTCAAGATAGATGTAGTGTTAGAAGGCAATTTGAGAATACAGAGGGGCACCACCGATAGATAAAGACGGATTGTTGCACCCGATCAAAATACTAGCGCACCCAACTGTAGGTGTGGGATGTTTAAGCTGGTGAAAAATGCTAAGGTGATATTTCTTTTTGGCCTACCACACCTATACTCCCTTGTAATCATAGGGAGTGTTTTATGTCTAGCACAGTATTTTTTAGGGGGGGGCGGTGGGGGGGAGGTGTGCGGAAGAACAGCGTCGAGCGAAACATCTGTGGGGGGGGGAATAGTGAGCAATTGGTGTGATGAATTGTGGACTAATATATATGCCAAATGCAATGTTTTGGCCCTTACATACTTCTGACTTGAGGACGAGTTGGAAATAATATTCCTTTGATGGGGGACCTTTTTGACCCCCCACAAGGTCAAGGTGAAAGGTATAAAGGAGCCCAATGAGCCACGGTGAAAGACCTGTCCAATGATCTCCACAAATCAGGACTCCCTGATGTCGCTCAGTGTCCTCCAAGTTCATATAAGGAACCAATGAAGGTCAATGCCCACCTACCATTCAACCTTGCAATGGTGTCGTTTTGGCTCCCCGAACCTGCCAGTGGCTCCGTCTGTGGGTTTCTTGTGGACAGTATGAGGTTAGCTGGCCATCTCCTTAGAGTGCTTTTGTATACGCGCCGTCGCGTGGTCCCCCCCAGTTCCATGGATCCCTTCAGCCGGTTATGGGAAGTCCAATCCAACGCAGTCGAGAACATCCGGAGTCGGATGGACACGGAGTTCAGCTTGATTGTCGTCCTGGGCCGTTGAAAAGAGAAGTGAAGTATGTGTTATTCACGATTAACACCAATTTATATATGAGTGGCGTGGCTTCCTGACCCTTGGACTTCACACCGGACTGCAGCATCTGTCGGACTTGGTACACCAGGTCTCCAACGGGTTGGCGGCGCGCGCCGGCCCGGGGAGCCCACCTGGAACGGTTGCACGCGCGCCGGACAGACGGAGGACCGCTACCCGGCCCCCCCCTTGACGCCTGGACCAACAAACAACCCGGCCCTGGACAATGTATACAGGCCGAACGGATATGCAAAAGTTTGTTCGCCGCGGTATCACCTGCATGTTTATGCTTCTCCCCCACTCCACCCGGATTCACTGGCCCCAGTTCCGCTTGCCCCAGTAGACAGTTCTACCAGACAGAAGCACATTCTCCGCTAGGCCGTTCCTCAGTGTTCCGTACGAGTGATAACCAGTACCATACACATGATTACTCTTAGACCCCCCCACGGTATGCATGACGTGGCCTTCTGGGCGTTGTTGCATCGCGCACTTCCCATAGCCCGATTTCGCCTACAGTACAATGGGATTGTAATTGCAATACAATCGACCGCATCGCGGAACCCTGGGACCCCTGGGAGCGCGGATTCGTTGTAAAAAGTGTTCTTGCTAGGCCTACACAGACGACTCTTTATGACCCATCTTCTTTAAACCGCTTCGCATGTGTTTTCACATACCACAACAACTCTGCGTGTTGAGGGTGGTGTGATTCATGCTAAAATTGAGGCTAACCGGTAAGTGCTGCCTGCCCAGTTGTAATGGTTGTGTAGGCCTGTTACTGCGTTAATGTTTTCAGCCGTGTTTGTAATTATGGCGCCCGGGCAGACCGGTTTTGCCGTGCGGCCCACCGAGTCGCACATGCCAGCGCGGGCGGACAGTCCAATTTAGGCGGGGAGTCGAATACAAGTGATGAAGTCGGTCGCTACATGTCCGCGGAGCGCCCCCGGAGGAGGAAGGAAATGGGGTTCACAACCCCAGCGGGAACAAAGACCTCAACGATCGATTCTTGCGCTTCTATGAACAGTGGGTGCGGCGCGCCCCCAGGCTGGTTCCACGCTGATGGGGGGGAAGCTATTTCGGGATGACAGGGAGAGTTTAAGGGAGGGGGGGTCTTCCCACTCCCAATTTGGATTGGGAGTCAGAAAAGCTAGTGCAAAAGGTTGCGACATTGATCATTGTACAGTCATGCATCTACTAAACGAGTTTTGACGAAAAGTCCATAAATTTTGGCGAAACAACAGCGGTGCATGACAATTTTTCAGGCATGTCATATTTCAATGGCGTGGCATGGGTCGGAGTGATCAGCATGACGTTGGTCACACATATAACGGTCCCCGCCCTTCCGAAGGTGCCTGCGAAGTGTGAATGTTAAATGAGTGCCTTTCACTTGATATCAAACAAACCGGGGGGCCATAATGACTAGTTACAGTTGTGTTGTCTCAAACAGTGTAAACATCATGGGCAGCGAACATTTTGTGGGGGGGTGTGGGCTGGTGTCGAGATGCTGTTTGTAGACGGATCCGGCAGGCAATGGTGACTCGACTCCCTACCTTTGGAAAATTTGAATATTGAAACGTTCCCTCATATGCATTGTGTGCAATATCATAAAATTGGGCGTTCAGTAATTATGGACCCCGCTCATCCACGTACGACGCGGGACTCTTCAATGGAACGCCCACAAAATTATGCACCGAATCCCAAACAATGCCGGCTTTTCATTGCAGCGTGGGTAGGAAGCAGACCAGCGATACACACTGGGCGCGAAGCGCGCGAAAAATTTGTCCGTAATGAAGCAATTGATCAAATTTACATCTATAGTATGTTACAATTCAGACAATCTTTCATTTGCACTTGCACTCGCATGAGTTTTCCCGACTAAAACCGCCCTGTTCATTGTGAGTATCGGGCGAAAAAAAAATTCTTGTGTTCCAGCAAACCTGGCTAAAAAATATTATCTATGGAATTAGGATCCAATAGGAAACGAAAACTGGTAAAGAAACTTGAACCAAGACTCATGAAGATTAGAATGTCAAACCGCTAACGTAGTTACGACATTCATTCCCCTTTTGACGAAGAATGCGACAGACCGGTCACTCGTCTACAATACACAGAACGGCGTTTCTATTCCAATTTCCATTCACTGCCTTCCCCTTAACTCCCCTCACTCCCTTTTCTTTCCTTCCCCTCTTTCTCCTTTTCTCCTCTTCCGTCTTTTTCTCTTTCTCTTCCTCGCTCTCCCCTGTTTCCCTCGTCTTTTCCTTCCTATTTCTCTTTTCGCCCGACAGAGCGAAAAAATTGCCGTAACGGCCGTGAAAATTCGGGGGGGGGGGAGTGGACACCCCACACCACCCCCGCTCGCTACGACCCTGGTCACTATACCGTACATGCGAACGCTATATTACAGCAAACAGTTTGAGTCTCGCGGAGGAACGGAATATAGAAATACAGCTATAGTTGGATAACGTATTTCGACTTTTCGACCACTTCACCCCACCCCCGACGAAACGTGCCACGTTAAACATCATTCTGTCGATTTGACTTTTTTCGGCCTCCAAAACCCATAGGGGGGCAACAGCCCTCACTGCCCCCCTTGTGGCGCCGCCCCTTGGTACCGTTATAAAACTGGAGTCATTGTCTGCAAAATAGTAGTTATAATGAACATTGATGTAGATAAGGCATATTAGATGAGTTTGGAGACAGCAAATTCCCGCCAAGGGAGAGCCAGGGGAAAGGGTTGTCACAAACACTTCTTCGATCATTACGGTGAACTTCCAATGTCAGATCGAGACCGAGTAATTATTATGCTCACCCATGTAGGAGCCCCTTCCCGCCCCCAGTTGGCCATCCCAAGTGTGGTCACGTGGTAGGTATCAGACGGTGCAGTCTGTAGGGGTTTAGGTCGACTCCAGTGAGTGGGTACTGAACCAAACACTGAAGAGATTGACATGTGGTAGCACTCTGTTCCCTCGCATTTACAAATAGTTGGACCAACTAAGGGAAAAATTATCACACACCTTGTTCCCATTGACGGTGAGGATATTCAGGTTGCAACAAACAAGGGAATCAAGTTTTTCAAAATATGTTTATTGGGTGTATCGCGATCATATCTGTAACTCAACTTATAGCAATCTTACAGTATACCGGTTGCTCGATAACATGAATCATGTTCTGTTTTGGTGTCCTTTTTATTTTGAACCGTACGTAACCCCCTAAAGCAATTACTGCAGTGGTAGGTAAATGATATGAGTCATGTCACAGGACATGCTGATTGGAGGTACGGGTATTTTCTTCATGTTCATCAAAAGACGAACAAAAATCAAAATGCAAGCATAATCCCTAGGTTTAATCAAGTAGCGATTTGTTTTCCATGTTGCCCCCACTTCTGTTGACGATTATTGGTGGCCTAGATTTGTACCGGATCGTACAGCATATCGGTGATTATCTGATATTGTATATAATTTATTGCTCAAAATGTTCGGGGGCGGAAACCCCCCACTCTGGTTTGGGTGGGGAGGGCCCCCCAAACCCTACCCCCCCTCAACCCCAGCTTACGCCGGACTATGATGTAGCTGAAACTACAGAACATTGTTTGTATTTCAGCACTCAGCATACACGATATGCGTTCGCACGATACGCTCGCGTCAATTTGAGGCAGTTAATTGTTCCAGTTAGGTCGTTCTAAGGTTTGACAAATAAACTGTATGTTATGATCGGAACTTATGTGGATCGGCAATTTACTGATACCGATTCTGATCCGCTATAATGGACCAAGTCTGATACCGAATCACTACAATGATTTAAATGATCCAAATTTTACGAGAGAAAAAAATGCATTGTGAGGAATGGATAGGCATCAGAGTAATACAGCCGATGTCTGGGACACAGAACTGTTCGAAGGTTGTCACTCGCCGCTAGGCTCCTGATGTATATGGAGATTGGAGAAAACATTGGAGAGTTAATCATTGCACCAAGAAAGTAAGCGCCCTGTTGTCACTCGTTCAACATTTCGCCCCAGCATGTTTTTGGGAACTTTGACAAATCACTAGAATCGATGGCCAACGGGTCTCGAGTTGCGTAACCAAATTGTAATCAACAGTAATATCAGAAGCTATGAATGAATGTCGGCCAATCGGGTAGGCCTCTGGTATTGGGAAAACTGCACAGTTGATTCAATGTCAGAAAGAAGAAAACATTGCTCGAGGGATAGTGATCAAAATATATTTTTTAATATATAATTACACGACGCGTATTTATGAGTGTAAAATCAAAAGTTCAATGCGCTTATTTGTTCTACGTGGTATAAGAACTCAGAAGGTTGGGATGCATTACCACTTCAGACCGGATGCTGACGGAGAGGGTTGGGGGGGGAGGGAGGGTACTGGGGGAAGGGTTTCAGGTCAAGTTCGGGGGCTGGTACTAGAAACTTTGCTCCAGCTGCCCGTCGGGCTAGTGAGGAAAATCAGTTTAAGTCAGGGCCTAGGACCTAAAATAAGAAAAACTATGACTGATCCTAAAATCTCAAGGACTTTTCATAAGGCGGCCAATTCCCACCTACCCCCGCCCAAAAAAGATTATCGTTCGTTAAGTTGTCCTTGTAGTTGTAGGCCTTGGGCCGATAGGCTGTGGTGTTACTTGTTTGCGTAGGCCTAACTTACGTATGGACTGTGTGCGAGCAAACGCAACACTCGTGCTATAGCCACCGTAGGTGATGACAGCACAAGAGCTGATTCCAATCTATTTCGAGATATTCAACTACCCGATATTGTGACCTGCTCACCCCACCCCGCGCAATTGAACATCTGGACAATAACACAAAAGTCACGGGTTGGCTCAGCCCATCGCCCTTCTCTTTTGCCAGACGTTTCGTCTACAATGAGCAATCTTGGCTTAGAAAATTCGTCAAGAATTTCACCCTCATAGATGAGGTCTACGACTCCCAACATCGTTTTATTTCATTTGGATCAACCTTGTTATCAGTTGATTCACGCTAGTCCAAACAATGTTTCTTCGGATTATACGTTTGAAGGACAATTATTCTCTCTCTCGATCGCGATTTGCGTTTAAGGTCTTTTTTTAGCCTAAGCTGCACCTATACAGTATTCGTGTACACGTTCACTACTGCCTAACGTCCACTGTGCGTATGACTTCGACCCGTATTGTGTTACGTGCCGCCGGGCTGGGACTTGTTATCCGGGTGCTTCCCTGCCTGCCTGGCAGCCCCTCTTCCATAACCTCTTCACCCCATGGGTTCCCTTCCTACTGTCCTTCCCTCCCCGTCCCGGATTGGGAGGTTGTCAATCTACCGCGCGCAGCGCTAGGTCGATGTCTAGTTACGTAACTCGGTGAGAGAGGGGAGAACGGGAACTAGCGAGTAATACCTTCGTCCTGTATGTATTATGAAGTTTTTCATGCATGAAGGTCGGCTCGTTGCAGTGATGGTGCACAGCCGTATTACTGTAAGGTTTTAAACTGCCCATAGTTTCCACTGTCGGGATGGACCTCTGAATGATTAAGGCTCGTTGCCGTTAGGGTATGTGGTGTGTTAGGGGCGTGTTACTTCGCAATTTGTTTAATGGTTTACGCCATGTTTCCGGTGATATATATAATATAATTGGCTTTTGCCCGTGGGTGAGGGTTCGGTCATAGCGCCCACTCCCGCGGCCCCCATTCCCAGTAGCGAGAAGTGGGCCGTTTCCATACTACGATCGTCAAGTGGTGATGTCTTATGCTATCCACTACACTTCTCCCAGTTATGGAGAAATGGGGTGCTCACACTTTTGATCGAGATATATTCCAATGTGTCACTTATGTATGTTACTTTACCTGTATGGACTCTATGTAAGAGCGGGGGGGGGGGTTAATGAACGTAGATAGGGACTCCTCAGCGCCCTTCTCCTAGTTGGAGAAAGAGGAAAGGGGAGCTGTACCTTGGTTCGCCGTTTTGTGTCGAATGTATGCTACGTTGCATTGTATGATTTTTATTGGCTGATGAACGAGGGTTAGGCGTACGGAATTCCTCAGACGGCCTTTATCTCAGGTATGAGAAATGTGCCGTTGTAAGCTCATCAAGTTGTCCCAGCTGCTGGCCAGACTCGAAGATTGAGTTTGTAGCGTGTTTATGTAATGTGCGCGAGGCCCGTAAGCCCCGTGCGGACATCACGGCGTCGGAAGTGGAAAAGGCAGGGGTAGGGGAGTGTCGCCAGAGCGGGATGTCAGCGTCTTCGGTTCGAGAGGGACCCCTGGGAGGAAGAAAGAAGGGAGCCAGGTCGGGTGGCGTACCAAGAAGAAGACGATCGAGCTCGGTCCCCTTCGGGGGAAGGCGTGTGGTGTGTGTTAGCCCAGGTCGGAGCCGGCTTCCCCCGGGCATGGAGCTCTGGATATCCCGGTCCTAGACTTGGGTCCTGGGTGGGTTGGATACGCTATAATAAGCCAGCGATTCGGCGTCGGCTGTCTCGCACACCGCTTGTCGGTGCCAGTGATTCCGGCGTCGGGTGCTCGTAGACACCCCCGTCCGGGCCGGAGGCCCCGCCCGGCGCGAGGAGGGAGACGACCCAACCGGGCCGGACGGGGTGATCCTCGGTTGGATTGCGGTAACCCGCCGCAAGGGACGGGGCTCCTCCCGGCGCGGGGAGGGAAGCGACGCCCCCAACCCACCTCCCCCGGGTCAGGCCGCGGGGTGAGCCTCGGTTTGGCTGGGTTACCCGCCAGTACGGGGCGGGGCCCCGCCCCGGTAGGAGGGAAGCCACCCCAAAACGGGTCCGGCAGGGGTGAGACTAGGTTGGACTGCGTGGTAAACTGCCGTTCACGGGAAGGGGGCCCCCCCGGGCGCGGAGGGAGCAGACTCAACCGAGTCAGGCCGGGTGTGAAGCCTCGGGTTGGATTATAGGAAGCCTTCGCATGAAAAAAAAAGAGAAGGTCGATGGGTGGTGGCCAACCCGGGACTTTGTTATGGCCAGATGTTGCAATGGCGCGGGGGGTGGGGTGCGCAGTGGTCCAGATAGGGGTAAGTTCATATTCAGCAGCTTCAAAAACCAGTGAAGTTTTTTTGACTCATAAGCAATTGGTATGTATCTACTACCTGGGCTACACGGTGCTCACGATGAACGGATGCTTTTTTGTTACAGCCCATTCTCGCAAAAGTTTTATATAGTAGTAGTAGTCAATTCGGTCCAATGTTCGGTTGAAACGTCAAATAGAGAGCATCATCGTTTTTGTTTTAGTCCTATCTGCTTGAAAATTCAACCACACTTAATTAAACTTTTCTGTATTTTAGCGGTACACCACACACTCACACTCATTGGAAAATACTCAGTCGCGAGGTTAGCGACTAGGGGCGCCACAGCAAAGCTCCATGATCACAACACCATTCACTTACTGTAAGAAAATAGTGAAACATACGATCACGTGGCTTAGGATATATGAACCATTTTGCTTTGCTGCACAGATCGGGGCATTTCTAGCATTTCAATTTTTGTTACACCTTTTTTAAAAGCAGACCATTAATCGATGCCAAAAAAGTATTGCCATCAAAGTCGTTCCCATAGACAAACAGAAATACATATGTGTGCTTCTTATTTCGTAATTATTTTAAGCATTCTAACAACAATTGAGTCCTGGGAGGAAATAAAAAGTGTGTATATAGGTTTACATCGGCTACATGTTACCGAACAGTTGTCAAGGAACGGTATCCAATGCGACAAAACTTGAAAATATAATTTGTTGTTCGTTTACTATCGGCCAGACGACCTTCACCGAGCGTGGCGATCGGCCTAAAAATTTTGAAGGAGCTAGTACAAATACTAGTCTGTTCGTGCTAGTGGACGTTACGAGTTAGGAGCCCGACGGACAATGGGAGATCAGGTAGATATTTCAAGCACTGGTTTCAGGTTGCGAGATGGGGGTTAGTGGATCCGGGGCAGGGGGCATCGTTTCATATCGTTCTAACACAACCCATCTTGTAGCGCCACTTCACTGAATAGAACATTTGGCTACCATCTCCTCAAAATATGTGGAAGGAAAGCATCAAAGTTCAGACTGGCAGCCTTGCTGACAGTTTTCGTTCAACGTAATATTTTTTGCCGCAATTTGAAGATTTTTTTTTTTCACTTTGCGACCGTAGGAAAATTGAAACATGACTGTAAAATGGAGATTTCTGGGAGATACATGAAAAGAAATATGGCACCAATATTGACCATTTGGCATCTTGCCCACTTTTCGAGGGCCAAAATTTGCAATGGGGAGGGGGAGGAACACCCCCCCCCCCCCTTAGACCCTCTCCCCCAGGATGGCGATCACACCCGCACAAAATTTGGACATGGGGAGAAACAATGCACCACGCCTAAAAAACCTGTTGCCCAGTAACTGGTTTGTATGAAAAATAGGATAATTGTCCTCACATTTGCTGGGGTATCCATTAGGTTGCACGGGCCTTGCTCAATTCCGCCACACCCTGTCACATATTTGCATATCGAGGATTACTCACCAAGACACTGAGCTGCTCATTTTGTCAGGTTCGTGGTTCACATGACGGTACCAACGTCTATGGCCGGGTAATATAAGGGGTCTGGCGAGCTGGTAGGGACGGCAACCGTCCTTCTGTCGGCTCTCTACCTACTCCCGGCAGGAGAGAAATCTGGTCTCCTTCCTCATCACCAAGGATATCAACAAGAAGGAGAAGCAAGTCACTCAACAGAGTAGACAATCCAATATTGGCAAAAAATATGGATGAAAATCTCCAATTTTGTTGAGATTAAGTCAAAGGATAAATCAAAGAAGAACAAATAATGTTCACAAGTGTTTTACTAGT
>JAODTK010001326.1:0-12495 GCA_026419785.1 Sclerodactyla briareus | reverse complement strand
GGAACGTCAGAACTAGAGCAGCCAATTGTGCTATAGCTCAAACCGCACAAATGTTACCAAGACGAATGTACTTATGTAGGCAGTTTGAAACAATGGCCCATTGTGCCCTTTTAAAACTTTTGAACATGATGCTTCCATATGGCCCTCAGATGTCTTAGCACTGTTAGAGTCAATAATATTCACACACTGAGTTACAGGGCCCACAGTGACACTGGGCCTTGGGTCCTAAAACATCCCTGGGCACCCTGAAGTACGCTATTAGAACCATCTTATGACTGAACAACACACTATGCACAGAATTTGGGAGACAAAACAAGATTTTTGCAGTATTTCCCTATATTGGCCCCAGGGGTTTGCAAATTCATGCCCTTTATTACCCAAGGACCTTACTGTAAGTTTGAGAGAACATCAATTGGAAGCTTGGGGAGGAAGATGGCATTTCAAGGTACCATTGTGTGAATTTCATGAAATGGGCCCATGTGCTCAAGTAGGAACCTTGGACAAAAATTCCTGAACTCCAACGAAGAACTGGTTCGGGGCCATGACAGCCTGACCTCCCCCCCCCCCCTACAATCCTCTGTGGGGGGAGGGGTTCCAAAAGGTTCATTGGATCGGAGGGGGGAGCAGTTCAGAAGGTTTATGTTACCATCTCACCCCAAACTGCTCCTGTGCTTTTGAATGTGTTATAACTACACACAATTCCCAAATTTCGAGTTCCTTGCTTAGTAAGCATTGTCTGCATCTTGCGGACATAGTCCAATTGTCTCCTCATCAAATCCCCAATGGCCCTTTACCAAGGCCCATTACATTAAGTTTGAAGAAAATCATTGAAGCTTGTGGGCGGATAATGCTTTTCAGGTCACCACTGTGTGAAATTTTCATGAAATGGCCCCATGGCCTCAGTAGAACTTGGACCAAGTTAACCACCCCAAAGTTAAAGCTGTTAGACCATCAGTAGCCCAATGTGAGCACTGTGCAACAAATTCGTAAGAGAGAAGCTTTTGCATAGTCCCACATTATGGGCCCATAGTCACAAACTGTGCCTTGAGGTCACAGAATTCCTGAAACCCTCCATGGCCTCTATCCAAAGACTGTTTACATGTACTTTGGAGACATCAATTGAATCTTGTGGAGGGGATGCATTTCAATCACCACTGGTGTGCAATTCATAAAATGGGCCCAAGGGCCTAAGGGACCTTATAACCAAAACTTCCTGAACAACCCCCAAATGTACGGCTGTAAACTATCTTATGACCGAATTTCAGCACTGTGCACTGAATTTGTGAGAGGAAGTTCTAGCATTTTGCGTAACTCCATATGACGGGCCCCAGGGCACACACTGGGCATTGTGACCTAAATCCTGGGCGCACTGGAGGTACGGTATAGACACACCATTATGACTGAACATCAGCAGTGACAAACAAATTTGTAGGAGGTACAAGCTTCTGCGGTAGTTCATTATTAAGGGCGCAAGGGCCCAAAACTGGGCCCGCGAGTCCAAAATCCCGAACACCCCATATGTGGCCCTCCACACACAAAAAAAAAAAAAAAGGGACAATTAACATGTAACTTTGAAGAGCATAAATTGAATCTTGTGGGAGGAAGATACATTTCAAGTAATATTGTGTGGAAAATCCCAAACAAAATGGACCCTCGGGCCCAAAATGGGCCTTGGACCAAATATCCTGAAACCCCCGAAAGGAGGCCTGTTCGACCATCATTATGGACCGAACATCAGCACTGTGCACCAGACTTGTAGGAGAACATTTTGAAATTTCAACAAATGGCCTATACTGCCCCGTTAATAACCTTACCTTGACCTTCACAAAGTTCAAACATGTCCCATGGGTCAAATAAACATTGTGTCCAAGTTTGGTCGGACATCCATCACAGAAGGACTGTCTGGGGGGGCCAAAAAAGCCAATTGTTGTTAACACCACTGGATAGATAGATAGATAGATAGATAGATAGATAGATAGATAGATAGATAGATAGATAGATAGATAGATCGATAGTAGATGATAGATAGATAGGAGTTTGCACAGTGACAACACACAGATAACTTACGATCAAATAATCAACACACATTCTGTTTGGGAACCCCCTAGGATGCAACTTGACGTGAAGACATCGATTTGCCTATTATTCATCCAACCACGAGTCAATCCTCATTGAATTGAAGATATCCAAAAGGGAATGGACATTACAGGACCCATGGCCTTCATTGGGGAAATATGTCAGTTCAGACTTCTCAAACGCAAGGCGTGGTAATAACAAAGAAGACATATTAAAATGCTATAAGAACCGTTCTCACAGCTGACTTTTTTTTATTTTAACTTACAGACATCTTTCTACAAGTAGTTGAACAACTTAAAGTCTCAGTGAAAACACTAGAGAACTGACGGTTGACAACCTTGGGCCTTGTCTGTATCGTTGAGCGCCAATGTCAACGTTGGGTAAAGAATGTTTTGTTTATCTCTTTCCAGAGGGTCTGGAGTCTGTCTTAACCCCCCCCCCCCCCCCCCCGTCCCAATACATATACATATTCACATGGGCGGTTACGACTTTTTCTTCTTAATTCTAACCAATTTGCTGTGATCATTATCGTGGTGTCTTTTGAACATTGCATGTAATTTGTTTCGTTCCGATCATCCGGCGCGATATTGTCAGTAATCATGGAGGTGGGGATTGGGGAACCTTAGCTGAGACATTCGGGAAGAGAACTTTTTCTTCACAGATCTCTCGAACGAAATAGAAAAATAATCACCGGATCCTCTCCACAGTACGCCCATTTTCCGTACTATCAAAATACTACAAGGCAATAGTCCCAATGGCTTCCGCTCCTCATAGCCCCATTAATGCCTATAGAATATTGCCAAATGAGTCTGCGGGGCTTTTTTAAATTCTTAGGCAGAGCACTTCCGCTGGCTATACCTCTCCCCACCAACCTCCTCCAGAGTATGTCTCCCCACTTACACTAGTATATATGTAGGTTGATATCGCAAGAAAGAAAACTGACACGCCCTTTAAGATAACCAGTTGCCCAGGGCAGCTAGGTCAGGGGACGTCGGCGGGAGGAAGGAGGGGGATGTAGGCTACTCTGATAAGGCGGTTAGGGGTTACACATTGTGGTAGTTGTGATTTCTTAGACTGAGGCCACCCGTTTTGGATAACAGTGATAGATGCTGTAGCACGGCTAAGTCTGCGGTGTGGAACTGAACTGCTTGGCACCTGGAGTCAGTGACTGCAGTGGTTCAACCAGGTTCACGGACTCTACCTCTTTTGATGTTCGATCTCCGGATGTCAGACAGGTACGCCCAGCTGAGCGTGTCGGCGAGATGCATCTTGCTTACATGGGCGATAGCCCAGAGTGATGGTTGTATTTCTGAATTGTAATTGTATTTGTATATATTTATTCATATTGCAGCAAGAGCTGAATTGCATGAATATTACACAAGTTTATAAACATGCAAATATTCCTGGAATAAAAATGGTAATGTTGCCTCTAATAAAACATTAGAACATGAAAAAAGACAAAAACACATATGTACATGGCATTATCTGGAACAGTTAAAAACGAGTGGAGACTGGCAACTACAAAGTTGTTGAGGCAGCGCGTTAAAAAAAGGGATAGGACTGTTATAACGTCTGCGTTCGTATTGCACCTTGGTTCTATAAAATTACGTTGTCTACGCAATAGCATGCGTTGGAGGACGCTAGGGTGCTTTGCACGAGGTTTGGTTATTGATGCTCTCAAGTGGTTTGTGGTTCTGTAAACATTAACCTTGCGCGGCATATGTGTATTGATGAAAGCGCTCCAGTCCTAACGGGACGGACAAGAGCTCCTTCTCAATCTGGGCGTACCGAGTTTCTGTGTCGTGAGGTGCGCGACTTGAATAGGCAATAGGCTGTCCATCTTGCACTAGAGTAGGCACCTAGACCGAGCCGGATGCATCACTCTGCAACGTCAGTTCTTTTGCGTCGTAATACCGCAGAAATGGTTCAGAGGTGACAAGGCTCTGATTTTCTCAAAAGCCTCGTCATGCCTTGATGTCATGACCATCAACGTCTTCGGAGGGTGAGTTTGCGCAAGCCGGTTCACAAGCATCACTAAGCTCAGGTAGAAACTGAACTGACGGTATATCGGTAGGTTCGGGCATTCTGGACACAGCTTCGACCTTCCTATGCGTCCGGCTTTGCGTAATCAAGTGTCCCATTTTGGAACTTCATCCCACTAAAACTTTAACCCGTCACTGTTGAGGCGCAAATTCCTCTCCGGCACCTCTGCATGAGTTTGTGAACCTTTTCATCGTGGTCACGGATCGCGGCTTCTTTTGTGGGACCCTCCCCAATCCCATACACAATGATGTGCGTCCACGCTACACTTGACCAAGGAAGGCCCTAAAGCGCCTGGTGCTGTCTGCGCTGGAAGTCTTCCGGTGCAGTTGTATTGAGGCAAGATAGCAGCCTCAGCCCGCGGTATCTGCCAAAGGGGGTGTAAATTGGGGTCAGGTGGGAGCTCGCGTTATCAAGCATCACAGCCAGAACCATGTTTGCATCAAACACACTAAACACTTGGGCATTGCTAGATCGGGTAGGAGGTCTTCAAGTGGGGCATTGGATATTGGCTGCGTTTTAGGCCTTCGTTCAGATCTTTGGGGTCGATGCAGACACTGAGCCTTCCAAGCTTACGACAGTTACCAGGTGGAGACACAAGGGTTGGCACTCAGAGCCGACTTGATGATTTGCAGTGTTTCAAGTCTGTGAAGCTTGCCTTCAGGTCATCCCTGATGGCACAGGCACTCTACGAGGTGGGTGTACTGACAGGTTGTGCATTTGGATCAAGCTGTATTTGTACTCGCCCTCTAGCTGCACTATGCCATCGGAACACATCTTTGTATGAGTGATTAGCTAGTAGCACCTGCAAATGACCCGACTCTGGCAACATCGCACTTTGCATCCTCATTTTGATAGTGAACAGCTCTAACCACTTTGTCGGGTTTGTTATGTTTATCAGGCAGCACTTTGATGAGTCACATCTGCTGGACAGCTTCGATGCCACAGGGCACTGCCATGTTCAGCCGGCAACGGACACAAGTCGATCCGAGATTCTTCTCATTTTGGGGGTTGGTCACTTCAGTTGATTTTA
The DNA here is from genome assembly GCA_026419785.1 of Sclerodactyla briareus. Lineage (NCBI taxonomy): Eukaryota > Metazoa > Echinodermata > Holothuroidea > Dendrochirotida > Sclerodactylidae > Sclerodactyla > Sclerodactyla briareus. Next base: position 7,346 of record JAODTK010001326.1, on the reverse strand, counting down.
CCAACGGTTTGGACACGCTGCCATTGTTCATCGACAGAAACTGCACCTTTTGGAAACTTGAGTTGCCCATTTTCTTAGTTCTGCTAGTGTCCAGCTGTAGGCGAATGTAGTACATGTAACAAGGCATATCAGCATAAATGTGATGTCATCTTGCAAATACACAGAGTTGATTTGTTCAAAATCTGTTTATGACCTGGTTCTGCAATGAGAGTCACCGTGTGTATGTCCTCGCTTTGGCCATCTGATTCTGATGACTGTTATAGTCTGAGATGAAGTGTCTCATCCTAGGTAAACTGAATGGACGCGTGGTTCGTGTGGAGCTGGAGCCATTTAGTCCGGCCTTCCTGCTCGGCATTCCACGTTGGCTGCTCTGCCACTGCGCGGCGTAAGTGGTTGTATCCCAATTTGAGCACGTCTTGCCATACGGGGCCAGTTGTCTCTCCCGACGGTGATAGTTTCCACAGTACCGGCATCTTCGCTTATTTCCTCTCATCTGGGGGAATGACTTTGACTTCGGGTTTGGCCTCGATGGTGCCGATTTCTATCACTTGATAGTTCAGATGCCCGACAGAGCCTTCAAACTTGTCCAAGTGAGATTCTTGCTCCCGCAGAGGCGTTCACGAAGCAATGAATTGTGATTCCGCGACGATCATGTCCCGTATCAGGGAATCCGTAGGTCCTGAGAATTACCGTCGGTGCGAGGACCTTCAGATTCTGAGATGTAACTGCACTCGTCTCGCGATGGTTGGCTCCCTCGAGAAAAAGCAATATCTTTCCACGGTTTAATCTCTGCTGAGATGGCAGTATAATCGAACGCGGTGAGCACAACGCCAGATGGTGATGCGTCTGTTTGTCATACGCGTGGATTGTATCACCTGTGGCAGATGATGGTGGCGTTGTGGGCGTTTGATGGTATGAAGATTCTCGTCGGTGGTGCCTAGAAGATATGACATCTTCTGCGTTACTTTGTCATCTTGTCTAACATTGCAGATCCGAATAGATGTGTGAAATCCTCTTTCCAGTTTGCCATCGTTGTAGCGAGCTTGGGTCCTGCAAACTCGAATTTGCCTGGGGGTGGGAATCTTTATCCATCTTGGTTGAAGGTCCGTATGCTTGACATGGACGCTATAATGTTATTCTCAGATTGGTAATAGGCTGGTACTGAACTTGTAGGATGCCTTCGGCCTAGTTAACGGTTGGACTGTCTGGAATGTTGAAATGTATCAACTTGATCACTTTTAACGTTACTCTCGCGTTGCTGAAGAACATAAGGCTGGACTGTCAAGATTCAACATTGAATCATGAACGTTACACGACCAATGTAGGAATATACTAGCCGCAAGGAACTGTCTACTGTTCCATTAATAGCTTGCATGGAGGCTATGGCTTTGTTCCATTTGCATTGCGAATGTATGGGCGGTTACCAGTAGGATAGGCCACTCCGATATCGTCCATCGAATCAACCGCGTTACGGTTTTGAAACTGACGGGTCCGTCGAATTAAACGGGAATATCTCCAGGTACTTCTGACAACATGTTGTGATCTTGATAAGGGATGGTCAACGGATGCATAGAGAGAAGGCTGTTTTATCGACTGATAAATTAGAGTTTTATTCCCCTAGTAAGTCGCCATTTTGTCATTCGAAGACTCCGGGATGTGATGCAGGCAGGCTGGCAACTGCTCGCTTAACCTTGTGAATGGGTCAATTATGGGTTGTTATGTAGGTATCGCTAAGTGACTATAACAGATCAGCACTGGGTAAGGCGGGCGCTATGGCACTAATTGACAAACAAGTTGCATTTTGTGCAGTTTGGGATTTGAAGGAAGAGTTATCCAGTCAATAATAAAAAAAAAATCCGTGGGCGTTCTTTATCCTAAGGATTTGTTCTTGATTTCCCTAGCTGGAGAAGGACCCATTTATATTTTTTCCATTTTCAAGGTCGGCGGCGATCGGAATTCTGGATAGAATACGTCAATGTGGAAATTGGCGTTATAGTGAGATTTTGCATTTTAGAGAACAAGTGCGGTCAATTTTTCTGAATTGCAATCGAGCTATCGAATGATTTTGGCCTATGACTTGAGAAAAAAAACATGCACCGGATTGGCCGCGCCGGCAAGCTACCGATCTAGCGTTCTTGACTTATCGTCTCCCTTGTTTTCTCTTGGTGTCCTTTCCATGAGCACACTTACAGACAGTGGAATTCACGCCTTGAGTTGCCGTCCCTGCACCTTCATTCCCGGGTTGTGTTGTTGATGTGAAATTGTTCTGCCCCCGTTTTTTTCTTGTGTTGTTTTTTTTTGTTCTTTTTCCTCCCCCCTCTTTCTCTTTTTTTTTTTTTGGGTGTGTTGTGTTTTTGAATTTTCTTGTTGCTGGAATTTGTTGTTTTTTTTTTTTTTTTTTTTTTCCTCTTTTTTTTTTTTTTTTTTTTTTTTCTTCTTTCGGTTTTGAACTTTAGTTGTATGATTGTGTTGTTGTGTTGGGTTATCCCGTGTTTTTCATCTCCCTTTTCTTTTTGTGTTGTTGAAAGGTTTCTTCTTTCTTGTGTGGATTTTACTGAAATAGTTGTTTTTTTGGAATTAAGCTTTTTTGTTTCCAGTTCATACCTGCAAAGGATTCTTTTTTCTTTAGGATCTTTTTTTTATTTTTTTAGGATTTTTATCCACCCAAACAATTTTCAATCATTATGAGGGCTTAGCCAAAGTCCAAATAGTTGAAGACGATCATGGTGCACTCCCCATAAGGACCCTTTCTGCAAAAAAGAACCAAATTTCTCAAAAGAGTTTAAACGATTTTTTTTGTGGTTTTTAAGGGAACTCACGAAATGGTTTTTTGCCATAATTCTCCCAACACATTTTTGTCAGCGAGTTGGGGTATGTATGTAGCCTGTAGGGATTTTTATTTCTAACGGCTAAATCACTTAGCCTATAGGCTACTACTAGTACTAGCATAGCTTATGCCGCGTTCTTTAGGACCTCGTAATTATGCTAGTACAATCGTGAGCGATATCACGCACTAAGGGACATACAACATATTAATAAACAAAGCAAAGGAAAACGAATTAGAAAAAAAACGAATGCAAAATGAACGAAACTTACCCGAAGTATTCCGTTGTCTGTCGTCGTCCTTTATGATAAATTTTGTCTAAATGGAATAAATCGTTCCAAGGCAAAAGGATTACAGAAAGGATGCGGAGGTTGAAAAAGAGGAGGCAAAATTCAATATAAAGTTCATCAGTTCCGATCGCTGTTATAGATAGTTTTTCGATCACATGCAGAGTTTACTCCGTACAGGGCAACTGCTTTCCCCTTAATTTTTCTCAATTTCCACATTTCTTGCAAAACACTTCGAAATCTCTGTTACCTGCCAAAAAATTTCACAACCAAAGAAAAGAACATTTCTTGTTCAAACATCCATGGGAAATGGAACATGAAAAAAAAAAAAACCAAGTTGCTTGTTCTTTCGTTCTTTTCTTCTTTTTTGCGATTTCTGGAAGGGTGATTCAGCCACCATATAAAAACACCAAAATACCCAGAGGTATAAATTGTTCTCCCGAAATATCAGGTGATATTCACACGCAGAAGTAGTTTAATAGTGTCGTTTTCGCACCACAAATGCCACCACACAAAAGCGTTCGCGCTGGTGATGACTCTTTACGATGTTATGTGTTTGGATTGACTCACGATTGGTCACTTTATAATACCGTATAGGCCGTATACCAGATAGCGCGGACAAAATTACGAGGGAGTGGGGCGGTTGTTATTGACCTCACGTTTAACTTGGGAAGCTTAAGGCTACGTACGGGTTGTATTCACTCTATCTCGTAAATCTATCGTAATTAACAAAGTCACCCAATTCGAAAGAAAAAGAAGAAATTTTTGCACTGCACTAGTTTATGAGTATGATTTTCTATGAGTATGAGTATGCTGACTTGTAGATGTTTCTTGTCTAAAAACATTGATTTAGGGCCCCCAGGCCTAGGCCTATTCATGGATATTCGCCGTTTACGTCAGCGTGTGTACACACAGTTGACCTCCCCTATGTGTTATTCGTTACACAATGAAGCCTGAAGGGTACTTATCTTAAGCTTTTGAAGTTGAATTACTCCGTTTGTTTGAGTTTTCGTTTGAATTGAATTGTGAGAAGTACAAAATATTGATGAAATGGTTCACATTTCGTGACGAACTGGAAAGGACATGGGATATGAACCTCGGTAGGGCCTATCTGAATAAGTTCAATACACGATCTGTCAAGAAAAACTACACCCATTGACTTTTCACAGGGTTTAGCTTCGTTTACACATACGGATGTCAGTGGGTGGTTTGGTATTTTTTCAGCTATTTGTGAAATAGGCATTTCATTTTTGTTGCCGTATCTCGGATCAGTGAATAGGCCTAGGCCCCTTCACACTTCCCCGCTTAGGGTCCCCTCATACTCATTATAGTTCGGGGCATTGTTCGTGCCAATGCATCCCAGAGTGTTCGTGGCAGCTTGCAGGGTATATTTGCGTTGGGGGAAAGGTGCATGACAGTATTTCAAATTGTTTAAAAATTCTTGTCACAACAAAAATTTTGAGTTGGGGAATTTGTCTGTGAACACTTGTGAACTACAGTAGGCCTTGCATGTGAACTATTCGCAAACTAGTCATGGCAATTTTTGTATTTCACCCTATCACTTATCCCATTATATTTGCAATTTGCACCCTTAGTATTCCAGTGCCATTTTTTGAACATCTGGGCAATCTTTAACAGTAGTCTGCGCAATGATAACCAAGAAGAGTGGAGTTCAATCCTTTTCAAGACCAATTGTCAATTTGATCAAATAGAATGTTAGGCGGGTTATGGTTAGTGTGTAATTTTTTATTTTACCGCCCACGTGTAGATCCCTGCTTTTGAGCATTCAGTCGAAGAAAGTATCTACCACCGGTTACACCCCCCATAAAGGACCTCCATTTTGGTCAGAACCAAGATTAAAACTACAACCAAGTTTTGTTTATAAATCCATGGAGGTTAATAGGCACATGAATTATGCAAAATTCACCACGATGGGCTCTGAAATGCTACCCTCTTTAAACAAATTGTAGCCCCATCCACCAAGTTTCGTTCCAAATTCGACAAGTGTGGAAAATCGCAAAAATTGTGCAAATGACTCCGATGACCTGAAATTACTCCACATTTTTGGAGATCAATTATAGTCCCTACCAACCAAGTTCGTTTAAATCTGACATAGTTTGGAACAAAATCGCGAAAATTTCGCCCAATTTGACCTCCGATGATCTTGAAATGACCTCCACATTTTTCGGGATCAACATAGTCCTTTTCTACCCACCAGTTTTGTTCAAATTCAGACGAAACGTTGAAAATTTGCCCTTTGTAAATTATGCAATTAGCGGCCCCAGCTCTGGTGCTGTGATGCCCACTTTCAAACTCATCGCGAGATTTCACAGGGCGGAACATGCAGGGGTAGGACTGTTTTTTGTACACAGTTTCAGATCATCGGATAAAAGCGTTAAGAGTTATTGCGCAACACCTAAGTTCCGGGCGGCGGCGGAGCCGGGGACGGCGGCCGAGGCTCTCGGCTACGCGGGGCGGCTACACACCCAAAACCTAATATCCCCGGACACTTCGGTGTCGCGAGGATATATTTATTTAGGGGACCCCCTATACCAATCAAAGAGAAGAATTGCTTATGCTGACCAGCTTAAAACAGAGCAGCACATTTTATTCTTAACGATTTCCTTCTAGTACACGCCCGGGCTGCTGGCTGCGCTCGCAGATGGTCAGCACCCTGGCCTTGATCCTCTTGACAATACACGACAGTCCAGGTGTTTTATATTATACATTGTGTTTTTTAAGCAGGCAGTGGTCACTTTTCTTCTTTTGTGCCTGCACTTTTTCAAGTTATGATCTATTTTTCACAGCAGTTTTGTGTCAATCACGGCACAACCACCTTGGCCTCGAGGTTCCGAGACTTGTAAAGCATGATTCTTTTTTTTTTTTTGCGAAAATAAGGATTGGACAAATACTGTTTGTTCCTAGGGATTTAGCTGGCGGGGAAAAAAAAATCGCTAACAGACCGATTCGGCCCGAAAGTGGGAAAACGGCCTGTCGCTGTGCAGGGATTAACGGTCCATGATTTACATAACGGTGAGCGATTTGTTTAGACGTTGAAGGCCTGTCCTACCAAGCTGAAATTTGGTGAGTTAGCTCATTAGGGGGAAAACAAAGAACCACTTATTGTTGTTGGGTGGACTGGGAGTAGATTTGTGAAGGAATGAGAAAAGTGGGAAAAATGATATTGAGCAATTACAGCTGAACACAATAACTCGACCCCCCCCAAAAGGGCTGATGAACGCTCACTAATGACACTGCAGAGTGGATGTAGGAGATACTTGCGCGTGTCCATAAGGATTACATTATCCTATTACGTGTTTGGGGTCGAAGGTAAATGAGGTTAACAAATCACAGTGAAAGAGCATATGAAGGCAGTCATTTTAGGAATCGACTAAGCTTTCTTGGCTTTATAGTTCTAACTCAAATGCTGTGCTATTACTCAATCTACGAAAAAGCCTACTTGATAACAGTGAAAAAACTACGACTTCATGGAAGGCCTATTGAGCCAAAAAAAAACTCATAATTAAATAAATGCGTGATTGAGTTTGTTTAAAAATGGGATTTTCAATAGAATTCGGCATGTTCTTTGTAACGAGAATAACAAGAACAATTAATATCAAGATTTTAGTTGGCACTGCACCCAAAATGAGTGAATGAAATATCTATGATTTTTGTCTCGCCTGCTGAACTTTGTTCATAGGAGAGACATATGGTCACTTTGTTGTGTGTGTGTGTGTTGTCTTGTATGTCCTACTGTGCGGTTCGATATCTCCTAAACAGTGGAAGGAAAGCATCATGCTGCTGGGCCCTTTTTGTGGGAGGTGCGCGGTGAAAGAGTTGCCGATGTGCTTCCATTTTAGTCCTGAAAGACCATAACTCATTGCTAAATTTGCATATTTAAGGAAAATTGGTCTTCACGGGCAGCTTGTGTACAAGATATTCGTGATGTAGATGCATTGGTGATGCCGTCGGGAAGTATAGTAGTATAAAAATGTTGAAGACTACACGACACGGATTTAGATTCCTGGCATGATATATGCTAATTAAGTAGGTTAATTTGCATAATTTCTGATATATTGAAGTTCGGTTGTGTTTCGACGACGAAACTCGGTTGGTGGAGATGGTTATCTATAGTCCCAAGAATTTTACAAGTAGGACGAGGTCCCCAAAGGTAATTTAAAGTTACTAATTCGCATTTTACCTAGTCTAATTTGCATAATTTATGAAGCATTTTA
>JAODTK010001325.1:0-10629 GCA_026419785.1 Sclerodactyla briareus | reverse complement strand
GCCCTAGAAATACAGTTGCACTTATAATATTATATGTGGGATTTAAAAATGATATGGCGATATTGTAACAAAAAAAACACAAAAAAACACCTAGTCAATGTATCATAATAAGATCCATTGTTGAAAGATTTTGTATGGTCTTTCCAATTGTCATTCTGCCCAAAACCACTACGTCCTACAATGCCGTACAGGTCGCGCTAGGGTACTAAAAAGTCCACTATGAATAAGTGCCAACGAGTTGTTCTTCATTGTATCTGATAAGTGTCACTACATACATGTGTTATTCATTAGGTGTACACAGTGTACTAACCCACCATTCACCTTCGAAACATCGTATTCCGAGCTCGCTCTGTTTGCTATAAACGGTGCTTTGTTACTTATAGCCCTAATGGATTTTTATGGTCCAGTATGTCTCCTCCAGGCAGTCTGATCCCCTGTTGAACACTTTGAATAGTTCTAGTTTTGTGTATGTCTTGTACACCCGGTTCCTGTAGTTGCTTGTGTATGTTTGTTTTGTCATCATGTCGCGGGTTTTCAAAGATTGTTCCGACAGGTCCAAGATAGGCGATTCTTTTTACGATTAGTACCTCTGGACGAAGATGGGGAATTTCCAGGCCTCAGCCTGTGTTGTGCAATCACAAACAAAAACGGGTAAAATCAACTGGTGATCTGATTAACGAGCATGCAATTTGACTGAGTAATAATGCTATAACTCCTGTTAAAATTTTAACCCTAGGGGGGGGCTATGCCCTTGCGTATCACACCCCTACCCCTCCCCCTCCCCCACTTATCCCTTCTAAAATCTCCCCACCTCAAGTAGAATAACAGAACATTGTTAAAAAATATTGTGAATTTGATTTACTTTCTATGCAGAGGTACAGTTCAACACAACCGGTGTGATCATGTTACACCAAGCAAGGGGCGTACCCACGGGAAGGGGAGGTTTGTGGGTCGCAACCCTCCATGACCCCAGTGATCAATAAATTTTTAACACAAATAACACAGTTCAATAGAGGTTTTCGCACAGTTTGTTAATACTTTAGCAAATATTGTTGCAGCACGTTTCTAGGAGTCCATAACTTGTACTTATTTACCATAGGGCAGGGTGAGGCCATTTATGAGTGCACTTCCCTTGGTTTCCGACGCTTAACACCCCCCCCCGCCCCCCCAAACATCTCTCGGTAACGTCCCTGGCACCGAGATTTGTATGCAAGTAGCTACACTGTTCCATCAAAATCGTGATTCACCATAAAGCTTGCATGCCAGTGGTTCCTTAGTGTGCAACTCTACAACCGACCAACCAAACTAGGGTGTATGCATCAACTTTTGCAGACACATCCAACACATCATAATTTTCGTGATTGAGTTGGAAAAAATAAATAAATTAAAATGAGTGATTCTCACTCATCAATAAATTAAAAATGATTGCTTATCACCACGTAATTCTAGATACCAGGATTGCTGATTTGAATACTATACTAGCTGTTCACATAATTTAGGTACTAGTCAGTGTTTTCCATTAAAGGATAAAGTATGGAATTGGAGGATTAATATCTCATGTGCACTATGTGAACTACATTAGCAGCAAATTCACCAAATTTGCTAATGGAAGGGCATGGGGGATATTCCCAAGTTTGAATTAAAACTTGTTACTTCACTGCACATTCATGAAACACACGGTGGGTGGGTTGTATTGGTTAACAACCAGCTTAACATCAGTCTGTTTGCAATCGGACACTTATCACGGTTTGGCTTGGTCGTTAACCCCCACCGGACAGGGAAATGAGCAGCGTCGCTCACATCAAATCTGCAAACCGAAAACACAGCAGCAAATTTCTGCATTTCTAATATACCATTTTGTTTCCTATCACCCCATGAGATTTTAAAGCGAACACTGCAGGAACGTATCTCACATGATAACACTTTTTTATTTCTGTTATCAGATACTGCCAGTCTAGTGCATATAAAATCACCACAATCTTTCACACCAACAAACCTGTCGTACATGCTGTTAAAGACTGCGTCGAATTGTAGCTTATATTTTGCTGCACCAATTACCTATCCATGAAATAATCCTATGCGCATTGTCATCAACAGTTTGTGGGAAATTGGGATTTGTGGAAACTGTCGGCCCCGAATTTGGCTTGTGAGTCACGCTACTTTACCCATTGACCCCGCTTAATGGGTTAAGCTTGACTTGGTATCTTATTCCCCATTTAATGATCCTCGTAATCTTCTTTGGTGTTTTAGGTCTGTGCGGAGTATGTGAATATTGTTACTATGTTCATAGTCAATAATGCTCACTTTAGGTCAGACCAGTCAAGACATCACTAGCCTCTTCATCATCATTACCTAACAGTTTATGTCCGGTTGTCTCGCTACTTGTAAGCCAGTAACAGGAACTGATACAGAAACTATACGCATGCAAGTTTGAATATTAAAAATAATTACTTCCTTGTCAGTTCACTGATTTATTATTTGACAGCTAAACTTCATGTACATACCAGCTGCCAGGGAGGGTTTTAACGATAGATCACTGACTGCATACAGTTGTACCGAGCCACACGTAGGCTACTGTGCGCTGTGCAGTCCTAAGCCGGGTTCATCTCACACAAAGACACACGGGGCATGTTTAGTCTGTGTACCTTGCATGTAAAAGCGATTCACAAACAATCGTGAGTTTACAAAATTCATGGATTTTTCGATTTGGTACTTTTGGCATGAATACTGCTTTTTTCTTACCCTGTTGTAACCAATGGTTGACCAAGGATTTTCCCCATGGACAATTTTGGGGGGTAATCTTCTCGCGTTCCCCTTTTTTTTCCAGATTCCCCCTAATTTTTTTTTCCCCTCTACCTTTTCATGTGATTACAAGGCGTCTAAATGACAGCCCGACGGCTGAAAGGGCCCTTGATCAGCACTGTAGTTTACTAGGGTTTAGGATTTCTGATTCAATACTACTGGTCACACACAATCTAGGCCCTTGTAAGTTCCTGTGTTAAAAAAAATATGAAATTGAAGATATAGCCTAAACATGCACTACATGTATCGCTACCAATCAGCAAATCTGCTTGAGCCTAATTTTTTCCCTTTGTGGATATCCTTCAGCTAGGGGTGCTGGGATAGGGTCAGTCATACGTTCTCACGGTTTGTTCTGCGTCACTTGGGTGAGGGTGAGTGATTGAGCGTTGCACCTCAGCAAATCTGCGTAATATAAAACAAAACACGCAAATTCGAAACAACTGCATTCTGACTGTTATCATTGTTGGTTCTGTTTCATCCCTTCTGTTTGATTAATCTCCAGGAATGTGTCCCGAGGTGATAACACGTGTTTGTATTCTGATAACAGATTCCATTGCCAGTCCAGTGCATACATTGGTTTAACCCACATCTTTCAAAACCCGACCTGTTGTAAAATTGCTGTCAAGATTCTGTCTGGTAGCCTATAAGTTGGTAATCGCTACCATTTATTCCCAATGCTAATCCTGATCTCCTTGTAAATTATCTTTATTAGCATGCATGCGTCATTTGTGCTAAAAATAGGGAAATCTTTTTGGGCCAACCTTCACACCTCGAATGATCAAGCTCTTGGTGTTGGTGTGTTGGTTCCCCATCCTGAGTGGATGAACTCTCTCTGGTTCAGGCCGCCAAGGTCGAAGTATGTGAATACCCAGTGGTTGTAACAAGTCTTTTTGAGAGTTGAGTCAAAAGTGCTAGCGACTTGACAATGATTTGTGACTTGCTCCATTGACTTGTGTATGTGACTTGCGTTTGACTTGCATCATACTTTGGGTGAATATGATTGACTTTTGAACAGTTTCTGGTGACTTGGTTACAACTCTGGTGAATACTGAATCTTAAAGGGACATTCTACTTCTACTACTATAAAAATGACTGAATACAGCTTGAGATTCTTCAACCCCCGATTTACTGTAGGTTCCTCATGTGAACAGAAGACAAAATTTGTTAGTTTAGTTGCAAAAATGGTGTTTTTCCCAGATATTTGCACTTTTCCCTCAAAGGCTGTCAGGTAGTACTGTTTTGGAGTGCCATCTAGTATCCAAGTTAACTTTTCAACATTGGCTCATGCTAGAGTAACACCAGCGTGAACGGATGGTGATCTGTTCATTTGTAGTGCTACGGGGGACATCGATCCTGTAACAAAGTTCAAAACACTCAATGTCATAATATTTGGAACTGAAAAGAATCTTCCAACTTTTGAAGAAACTATTGCAATGATAGTTTAGTTAGATTCAAATTATTAAAATAGCTCTAAGTAGTTTTTAGGCCAAACCAGCTATGCTGGTTGAGCTATTGGAATCTGGCATGTTCACTCTTACTATCTGTCTGTCTATCTATTGCTTCTGTCTGTCTGTCTGTCGCGTCCGTCCGATCCTCCGTCCGTCCGTCCGTCCGTTCCGTTCCGTTCCGTCCAGTGTGTTAACAAGTGCTTTTTTGGCCCCCAACAGTCATTCTTGTGGATGGAGTTGACCAAACTGGACCAATTTTTTTACCCATGGGACATGTTTGTAAGGGTCAAAGTCCATTAAAGGGGCAGTATAGGCATTATGTGAGAAATTTCAAAATTAAATCATCTCCTACTCCTACTAATTTTGGTGCAAGTGCTGATTGTTTGGTCCATAATGATTGTCTAACCAGGGCCTACCTTCGGGGTGTCAGGAATTTTTGGTCCAAGGTCCCATTTGGGCCCGATGGTCCCATTTTTGTGACAAATTTCAACACAATATTACTTTACTTGAAATGCAGCTCCTCCCACAAGATTCAATTGGTCTTCTTCAAAGTTACATATAATGGTCGTTGGGTGGAGGCCCATAGGGGTGTTCGGGAATTTTGGCACTCGAGGCCCGTATTGGGCCGCATTCCAGAAATACTTGCAAAATCTTTGACCTCCAGGGGCGCCCAGTGGTTTAGGTCACACGGCCCCGTGTGGTCCTGGGCCGTCATATGGATTACGCAAAATTCTAGAGCTCCTCTACAAATTTCATGTAAGCAGTGTGACATTCCGTCATAATGATAGTTTATCAGCAGTCATTTGGGGTGTGTTCAGATTTTTGGTCAAGGGTCCCACTTGGCCCGTGGGCCCTTTTCATGAAATTTTCACACAATGGTACTGGAATGCATCTCCATGAAATTACTGCAAAATCTGGTATCTCCTACAATTTTGTTTGCACAGTGCTTATGTTCAGTCCCTCTGGTGGTCCAATTGCCATATTCTAACTTAACGGTGCCAGAATTCAGGTCGCAAGGGTTCCAGTGTGGGCCCTAGGCCCATCATGTAATTACGCAAAAATGCTTCTCTGGGGGGGGGGGGGGGGCTTAGAATTTTTGTTGCACATTGCTGACATTGGGTCATAATGATGGTCCAACAGCTTTACCTTGGGGGGGTGTTTTAACAGGATTTTTGTTCCAAGTTCCTACTGGCCCATGGGCCCATTTCATGAAATTTCATACAATCTACCTTAAATGCATCTCCTTCCACAAGCTCCATTGATTTTCCTTCAAACTTAAATGAATGGTCCTTGGTTAAAAGGCCATTGGGAATTTGGGAAGTTGATGAGGAGACAATTGAACTAATGTCCGCAAGATGCCATGACAATTATACTAAAGTTCAGAAACTCTAAATTGTTGGGAATGCGTGTAGTTATAATCACATTCTAAAGCACAGTAGCAGTTTGGGGGTGAGATGGTAACATGAACCTTCTGAACTGCTCCCCCCTCCAATGCCCTTTTGGGCCCCCTCCACTGACCCGAGGCTTTGGGAGGGGAAGGTCAGCTGTCATAGCCTCCGAACCATTTCTGTTTTTCCTTTGGGGTGTTCAGGAATTTTTGGTCTCAATGTCCTACTCTACTCGCCCCCGGGCCCATTTTATGAAATTTCACACAATTGTAACCTGAAATGCAGCTCCTCCCACAAGCTAACGTCAATTGGATTTTCTTCAACCTTACCTGGTAATGGCCCTTTGGTGCAGTGCCATTGGGAATTTGGGGACCCCTATTTAGGGCACAAAATAGGAATACTGCAAAATCTGAGTCTCCTACCAATTCTGTTGCATAGTATGTTGTTCAGTAATAATGATGGTCTATGCTACCTTCAGAGATTTGGGTCACAAGGCCCAGTGTCACTGTGGCCCCTGTGGCTCATTGTGTGAAATTTTATTGACTGCTAACAGGGCTAAGACATCTTAGGGCCAATGAAGATCTGTTCGAAGTCGTAAAAGGGCCAATGGGCCATTGTTTCAAACGCCTACAATAATGCACCTTAGTCTTGGTACATTTGTGCAGTTTGAGCTACAAGCACCATTGGTGCTTAGTTGTTAGAAATTCTATCAAAGGTAACATTCTATTGTGGGGAATATCAGATAAGTATACATAAATATATCAGTGTAGTAGCTAGTGTGATCCCCTGGAGAAGTTGGCACCTCTGACAAGGGTCAATTTAAAGTTCCACGGATCAGTATTCGTATACTTTAAATATTCATCCATGACAGCCTTTAATACAGTGAACAAAATTAGCAGTAGTCGAGCGGAATGAAAAATACCATAGGACAACCAGCACTCTACAAATAAGGTGTGCAGGTAGTCGTGATTGAAGGGATTTTGGTGCGGATACCAGACGAAAGTGCCTAAATTTGTTCACTTCTTAAATAATATGGTACCAATATGCACCTGCATTCGCATGAATATGCAGTGCATGACTATGAGGGTGAATATTGGCTAGTATAATATTGAAATTTACAGTGATCAGAATGTCGCGTCAGTTAAACACCTGTTTTACTAAAAGGAATATAAAAGTATAGTGATATTGATTTCTCTGCGAGGATTCAAAGAGCTGCTTTATACTGGATGATCGTTTTTTCAACTGTCAGAAATGACAGATCGACGGGCGAGATCAAGGTCATAGGTGGTGACGACCTGCAGGTCACTGGAAGCTAAAAATATCCTTATCGTAGAGGTAAAGTATAAACTTCATGCATATTTCATTCAAAGAAATGGTACCCTCACATTCACAAGGAGCGTGCATGACGTCTAGTATGTAAGTGCAATGAAGGGGAGTGTAGAGCTCAAGTGGCTCAAAACCATATCCTATTTCATTGTGTTGTTCAGTTTCTGCCATGTGCTATATGGCGCAAGCTTAGAGCTGTGATGATCTGGTTTGGCAAATAGGTAAAGGCTATTTGATCGGCTAAAATCACAGATTTCCAGCCAGACTATGCTAATTAGTCTAAGTGCAAATTCAGTCCGAAAAGTTTGATTTCCATGATACTTTGTGGATATGGCCCACCTCAAGTCCTGAGAAAGGTGAACGATTGGAGCAGGGTCTCTGTACCCATCATTCAGTGGGTTCGATCTCTCGAAAATCTGTGGGGAATGTGGCTGGCTAGTTTCTGGGTAATTCAAATTGTGATTGGAGGTCATTTGAGTGTCAATTATGCATGGTTCATGCAAATTTGTAACATTTGCGAGATCGATGAAACTGTGGAGCAGGGTCCACTTCAGTTCTGAAGTATTTGAAGGGATCACTGGAGGTCAATAAGTTATTCATGAAAACTTTTTACACAGGCCAATTCCCAAACACTTGATCGACATGGTTCAATAGCTGGTAAGATTTAGAATGGGAATGGTTACTGGTTAGTGTCATTTTGCAGGACATAGCAGGAGGGTGGAGTGTCGAAGGAACTCACCCTAAGTGCGAAGGTCTGCTCATCAGCCCCCTATACTGAAAAGGCAGGAAATATGAAATTTCTTGAAACCACATTCAAAGTTCAGATCAACTTCAGCCAGATGTTCTCCTCCTTTATGTTACCTGGCGTTCAGCGCTTGGATTAGTGCCATACACTTGGTAGCAATTGGGGAGGAATTGCAGGAAACTGCATGTTGGTCTATAGTTTGTGTAGACTACTGACGCGTGTAGTATCAACAGTGGTAGAAG
The DNA here is from genome assembly GCA_026419785.1 of Sclerodactyla briareus. Classification (NCBI taxonomy): domain Eukaryota; kingdom Metazoa; phylum Echinodermata; class Holothuroidea; order Dendrochirotida; family Sclerodactylidae; genus Sclerodactyla; species Sclerodactyla briareus. The sequence goes on along the minus strand of JAODTK010001325.1, from coordinate 2,678 downwards.
TCTTGCTCATTCGAGGAGCATCCCGAGCGTCCCAGCTATTTCAAACGCTGCTTCTGTTTACCATGGTTGCAATAGAACGGCACTCTCTCGAAAGGATCATGCAAACAAATTACATGAGAATCAAAGAAGCCCAAATTTTGGAAAAAAGGTTCAACAATCTAGGGAAAATAAGCCCACCCCTCCACATCGTTGGCTACGGGGCCTGTGATATGTGTGAACTGAAGACTATAGCACCTCTCTGATAGTCTTAGAGTCCATCCGCTGTTTCAGGGAGAATAGACCCACTTGTTTGAGAATGTAGCATCCCCCCTCTCCACCCCCCCCCCCCCCACCTACTCCTCCCAAAGTTGTTCCTTAGACGAATATGCGGTAGTTGTCGATAATCTCTGTTAAAACAAGATGACCATTTCCTTAGTTCGGTCTGAGGACTAAGGCATGGTAAACCATCCTCTCCCCCCATCCCACCACCCCCACCACCCTCCCCTCCCAAGGTGTTCATTAGAGACTATGCGGTAGGTGTCGATATGTCTCTGGATAAAACAGAAGGACACAGGCCTTAGTCTAGGTTGAGGACTACGGCATGGTAAAAACATACTGTCACTGCCTATTTCCTGTATTAGAGCTTCAGCTCTTAAAGAAACTGAGGTGTTATTCCCGTTTCGAATACAGGAGTCATGACACTGGAATACAATGAGGAAGTGTGAGATTGGCGGCGACCACGCCCAAAGCGCGTGAAAGGGGCAGCCTCCTGACGAAGAGGCGCCGAGGAGCAAAGGATACAAACCAGACTGGAGTCTCTCTTGTACACGGAAGAGATGTTAACGTGAGGCTACCAAGTAATATAAAAAAACAGAGCGTTGATGTGTTATTCAAATATGATCTACTGACCCTACTCAGGAACAAAAACATTGCTGGGTGTTTGTTATCCCAGTCCACCTCTTTCCTATCAAAGACAGCGTCCTCTCTAATTAGCTATTAGTCCCTTTCTGGAAATATTACCAATTTACCAATACAATTGGCCACCACCCCCCATCCCCGTTTCTCCAGAGTTAGTTCCCGAACTGCAGCGTTGTTGGGAGTTTCCCTCTCTTCTCGCCCGCTTGGGAACCTTGTGAACGTGGATCAGACAAAAGGTCGTATTGTTTGATCCTCTGATTTTGTGTTCATAGATGTTTTATGAGAAGTATAAGAAACAAGCATATTGATCATGGGGACAGGTGTTTGCATTATTAAAAATGTCTGAAAATGATATGTAGCCCACTTATAGTTTTGTAAACAGAATGAAGAAAAGCCTGCGTTGGGAATCCTGAAAATATATGCAGTCTTGCCTCCAATGAGTAAATTCACCCTATTGTTTCAGGAGGACGGGGGGGGGGGGGTTCAGGATGGAATGATCATTTTATGGTCAGTCCTTGGGTACGTAGTAATCACGGCTGCTTGGGCCCAATCTGGGTGGGAAAATGGTGAAAAATCTCTCCTCTTAGTAAGTAGGAATAGAAAAGTAAATGTTACCCAATTGCTGTGCACTGGGATTGATTTGTGATTGATTCCAGTCTTCATTTGACGAGAGAACCAGAATGGGTGATTGCAGATGTTTTCCTTCCTTGTATGTTGTTCAGATTTGGTTTTGACGTCCCAGACAAATTCCTCGTTGGCTACGCTCTAGACTACAAGGAATACTACAGAGGATGGAGGTACTTATGTTGCTTTCAGTACGTTAGAGGTCCGAGCAGGTAATTTTAGTGGGAAGGTTCAACCAGGAGGTCATTCTTGGGGTCGAAAAAAAATCAGTAAATGTCAATAATAGTGCAATAAACTTTATGGCGCGGCTCAAACAGCAAGTCAAACGGAACCTGGCTGTCATCTAAAATCATCCGTGCTTTCAGAGGACTTACTATGATGACCTGTACAGCGGTCCTTTGGTTTTGCAACACTTCATCAGAATTGGACCTAATCCAGGACATTGGGCTTTTCCACAACCCTCATATCAATTTTTTTACAAAGAATTTCAGAACATATAATCATAGTCATATATTTGTTATGTCAGTATTCCAAAAAAAAAGATAGAGGAATTAGAAATGAGGAGACACTGCTCTAGTCTGTTTACCTTACAATGGGGGTCAATAGAGGCGGAATGGTGTGCACATCCCCGGGCCACCGTTATGGACGTGGTGCAGTCGGATAGGGAATGCGAAGGGTGTATCAACCTGCTGGAGAGTGAATGAAAAATAGGCCCTCAATCCAGCCCGGGAAACCTGTGACCTGCCCAAGTATACACATGCATCGACCTCCCTAGGGGGGTACACGAGACACGAATGTCCTGGGCACGTGCTGGGGGGACAGAGACTAGGCTTTGGGGCTGTGGCTTATGATCCTAACACTTGGCAGCTGACGTAGCTACCTGTTCCAATGTCAGACGACAGGGGTCAGTGCTGCTGGACAGTAGTTACTTCCCCAGTGTGAACGCCAGGTACTCGTTCACAGCTGAGGGGCTGGGATGAACCAGCAGCCAGAATGGCGTGAGTCGGTAGAGGTTACGCCTAACTGAACTTTGCATGGAACTGATTCCGTTCTTCCTGACGAAGAAGAAACCAACATGTCGTACATGGGTCCCTGAACCCACAACTTTCCTAGACATTAGGGTTTGGGGCTGTGAATTGTGAAATATGAATGGGGGT
>JAODTK010001324.1:0-20017 GCA_026419785.1 Sclerodactyla briareus | reverse complement strand
GTGAGTAAACATTTGGTGCGTTAATTGTGGGAGCCACATGCCATATCTTTGGCTAATCGTGATAGAATAAGTAGGCTGAGCTAGTAGCGTTATTCAAATCACAGTAATCAAGAGCCGTACTGGTTGTAATTTGAATTTTAATTAGCGATTTAAATTGTAATGCAGCGCTAAAGGCTGAAGCAATTCAAGATGTTGTCTGCTGTCACTGACTACACTCCAGTACGTGATGTTAGTGTCACCCAAGCAAACTAATAGTCATGATCAGCATGACTAAGATAAAACTGCATCAGCTTGACTGGAGGATAAACCAGTCAAGTAAATTGTCAGTAAACTTAGTCCGACTGGCACAGTTAGGAGGAGTTTAAACTGGTCCGAAGACCTTATAACTCCTCCGACAGCGGAGGTTGACAGGTTTAGCTGATGGTGATAAACTGGTCCAGACAGGCAGGACGAGTATATAACACAGTCATCTTCAAATGACTAGTTATAAACTTGTCAAACTGGGCACTGTCTTGACCAGTTTTAAACTTGTCTGGAGGACCAGTTTGTGTTTTGTGTGTAATAGGGGATGTCCCGCGACCTCCGTGGCCCCCCACATGCCGCTACAAAGATGATTGTTCACAAACCGGGACCCGGATTTAGTGTTCTCCGTACCGCGGTATGCGTGGCCCACTTATCGGGCCGATCTGGGCCTCGCGCCGACTGTTGCCCCCAGGTCAAGCGGAGGGGTGGTGATAGAGGGTGTCCAACGGACTCCGTGGATCCCCATCTCATGGCCGTTACAAAGACATGAATGTGTTATCTTTCAAAACCGGGACCGAAGTTCGGGTTTCCGTTTACGCGCGTATTGCTTGGCAAATTATCGGGCGCTGGACGCTCGCGGCCGGACATGTTTCCCCCCAGGTTCAGCGATGGGGTAATAGAGGGGTGTCCAACGACCTCCGTGGATCCCCATTATATGCCCCTTACAACGCTGATGGGTTTACCAAACCGGGACCCGAAGTTTAGTGTTTCCGTACCGACGCGTATTGCGGGCCCACTCATCGGGCGCTCGGACGCTCGCGACGACATGTTGCCCCCAGTTCAGCGGCTGGGTGGTGATAAAGGGGAGTCCCACGACCTCCGGGGATCCCCATCATATGCAGGTACAAAGATGATTTGGGTACCAAAAACGGGACCCGGAAAGTTAGTGTTTCCGTAGCGCGGTATTGCTTGGCCCACTATCGCGGCCCTCTGGCGATCGCGCCGACAGGTTGCCCCCAGGTCAGCGGAGGGGTGGTGATAGAGGGGTACCACAAAACCCTTTTCCGGTGGAACCCCATTTTTAAATTGCCGTTACAAAGGACGATTTCGATTTGTTTAACCAAACCGGGACCCGAAATGTGTTCCGTACCGCGCGAGGTGCGGGCCCACTTATCGGGCCCTATGGCGCTCGCGCCGACATGTTGCCAGGTCACGGAGGGGTGGTTGCTAGAAGGGGTCACACGACCTTCCGTGGACCCCCATAATATGCCCTTACAAAGATGTTGTTACCAAACCCCCGGGACCCGAAGTTAGCGTGTCCGTACCACGCGTATGCGGGGCCCACTTTCGGGCTCTTGGAGCTCGCGCCGACATGTTGCCCCCAGGTCCGCGGATGGGTGGTAATAGAGGTGTGTCCCACGATCTCCGTGGGATTCCCCATTATCTATGCCAGTTCAAAGATGATTTGTTTACCAAACCGGACCTGGCAAGTAGGGTTTCCGTACCGCGAGTTATAGCGTGGCCACTATCGGGCCCTCTGGCGCTTCGCGCCGACATGTTGCGCCCAGGTCAGCGGAGGGGTGGTGATAGAAAGAGTAGAAGAGGTCCCACGACCTCCGTGGGACCCCATCATGCCATTGACAAAGATGATTTGTTACCAAACCGGCCTACCGAATTAGAGTTTCCGTACTACGGTTTTGGGGGGCCCACTTATCGGGCTCTTTGATGCCCGCGCCGACGTTGCCCCAGAGTCAGCGGATAGGTGGTAATAGAGGGGTGTCCCACGGACCTCCGTGGCCCCCATTATATATCCGTTCAAGATGTTTGTTTACCAAACCGGCTCCCGAATTTAGCGTTTCCGTTACAAGCCGTATTGTGGATAGCCCACTTAACGAGAGCTCTAGCGCACGCGCCGACATGTTGCCCTCGGGTCAGCGGATGGGTGGTCATGGAGGGGTGTCCACGACCTCCGTGGATCCCCACCATTATGCCGTTCCAAAAATGATTGTTTACCAAACCGAGGGACCGAGTTAGCGTTCCGTACACGCGTATTGGCTGGGGGCCCACTATCGGGCGCTCTGGCGGCTCGCACCGACAAGTGTTGCCCCCAGGTCAGCAGGATGGGTGGGGGGTAATAGCAGTGTCCACGACCCCTCCCGGAAACCCCAATCATATGCGTTCAAAGATGATTTGGTTTACAAACGGGACCCCGAAGGTAGTGTTTCCGTACCGCGGTATTGCGGGGCCCATTATCGGGCCTCTGGGCGCTTAGCGCCGAACATGTTGCCCCCAGGTCAGGCGGATGGGTTGCGATAGGAGGGGTGTCCAACGACCTCGTGGATCCCCATAAGGCGTACAAGAGATGTGTTTACCAAACGGGACACGAGTTAGCGTTCCGTACCCGCGTTTTGCGGGGCCCACTTATCGAGGCGCTCTGGCGCTCGCGACGACATGTTGCCCCCGGGGCAGCGGGTGGGGGGTAATAGAGGGGTGTCCCACGACCGCCGTGAAACCCCGTCATATGCCGTACAAAGATGATTGTTCACCCAAACTGGGACCCGAGTTAGTGTTCCGTACCGCGTGTGATGGCGTGGCCAACTTATCGGGGGCCCTGGCGCTCGCGCCGACCGGTTTCCCCAGGTCAGCGGATGGGTGGGAGTGAGGGGTGTCCAACGACATCGTGGATCCCCATTTATATGGACCGATACAACGATGATTTGTGTACAACCGGGACACGAAGTTAGTGTTTCTTACCTCGCGTATTGCGTGGCCCACATAACGGGCCTCTGGCGCTCACGCCGAATATTGCCCCCAGGTCAGCGAATGGTGGTGATAGAGGGGTGGTGTTCCCAACGACCTCTGTGGATCCCCATCATATGCCGTTAGAAAGAGATTCCGTTTACCCCAAAACACGACCCGAAGGTAGGGTTTCCTTAGCCGCGGATTGTTGGCCCATTATCGGGGCCCTCTGGGCTCGCTGCCGACATGTTGCCCCCAGCTCAGCGGATGGGTGGGATAGAGCGGGTACCACACAACCTCCGTGGGACCCCATTAAATGCCGATACAAGTATGATTTGTTTACCAAACAGTGACCCGAAGTGAGTTTTCCGTACCGCGCGTATGGCGTGGCCCACTTATTCGGGCTCCTCTGGCGCTAGCGCCGACATGTTGCCCCAGGTCAGCGGATGGGTGGTGATAGAAGGGGGTCCCCGACTCCGGGACCCCCCATCATATGCTTTACAAAGTTTGATTTGTTTAACCAAACCGGGACCCGAGGTTAGCGTTTCCGTACCCCGCGTATTGCTGGGCCCACTTATCGGGCGCTCTTCTGGCGCTCGCGCCGACATGTTGCCCCAGGTCCGCGGATGGGTTGGGGTAATAGAGGGGTGTCCCACCGACTCGTGGTCCCCATTATATGCCGTTTACATAAAGATGATTTGTTTACCAAACAGTGACCCGAAGTTAAGTGCTTCGTACGGCGTTATGCGTGGCCACGTATCGGGACTTCTGGCGCTGCGCCGAATGTTGCCCCAAGGTCGCGGATGGGTGGTGATTAGAAGAGTGCCCACGACCTCCGTGGACCCCCATCACATGCCTGACAAAGAGATTTGTTTACCAAACCGAGGCCCCGAATTAGCGTTCCCCAGACCACACGTCCGCGTTTTGCGGGGCCCACTTATCGGGCTCTCTGGCGCGCCGCCGACATGTTGCCCCAGGTCAGCGGATTGGTGGTAATAGAGGGTTGTCTCACGACCTCCGTGGACCCCCCATCTATGCCGTTACAAGATGATTTGTTTACCAACCGGGAACCCGAAGTGAGAGCTTCGTACCACGGTATTGCGGGGCCCCCACTTTTCGGGCGCTTGGCGCTTCGCGCGGAAATGGTGCCCCCAGTCAGCGGTATGGGTGGTAATGAAGGGTGTCCCACACCTCATGTGGACCCCCATCATATTGCGTTACAAGAGATTGTTTACAACTGGGACCCGAGTTAGTGTTTCCGTACCGCGCGCAGTTTGCGTGGCCCAATTATCGGGCCTCTGGCGCTCGCGCCGAAATGTTGCCCCCAGGTCAGCGGATGGGTTGCGATTAGAGGGGTGTCCCACAACCTCCGTGGGCCGCCTCATATGCCGTTACAAAGATGATATTTACCAAACCGGGGGACCGAAGTTAGCGTTTCGGGTACCACAGCCGATGATTGCGTGCCCACTTATCGGGCATCTGGCGCTCGCGCCGACATTGTGCCCCCCCTGTTCAGGGGGGGGGGGATGGGTGGTGATAGAAGAGGTCCCACGACCTCCGTGGACCCCCATTATCTGCCGTTACAAAGAGATTGGTTTACCAAACCCTTCCAGAATTAGCGGTTTCCGTATACGCGTATGTCGGGGCCCACTTATCGGGCTCTCTGACGCTCACGCCGGACAGGGAACCCGGTCCAGCGGATAGGTGGTAATAGAGGGGTGTCCACGACCTCCGTGGACCCCCATTATATGCCATTACAAAGATGATTGTTACCAACCGGCTCCCGAATTAGTGTTTCCGTGCCACGGGTATTGCGTGGCACACTTATCGGGCTCTCTGGCGCTCTCGCCGAGATGTTTGCCCCAGGTCAGCGGATTGGTGGTAAATAGAGGGGGTCCCACGACCTCCGTGGGACCCCATTATGCGTTAACAAAGATGTTTGTTTACAAACGGGACCCGAAGTGTGTTTCAGTACCGCGCGTATTGATAGCCACGTAACGAGCGCTCTGCGCTCACGCCGACATGTTGCCCCCGGACAGGGATGGGGGGTTCATGGAGGGGTGTCCCACGACCTCCGTGGATCCCACCAATGCAGTTACAAAAAATGATTGTTTACCAAAACCGGGACCCGAAGTTTTAGCGTTTCCGTACCACGCGTATGCGGGGCCCACCTATCGGCGCTCTGGCGCTCGCGCCTACATGTTGCCCCCAGGTCAGGGTGGGTGGTAAATAGAAGGGTGTCCACGACCTCTCGGAACCCACATTCATATGCCGTGCAAGATGATTTGTGTACCAAACTGGGACCCGAAAAAGTTAGTGTTTCCGTACCGCGCGTATTGCGGACCACTTATCGGCCCTCGGGGCGCTCGCGCGACAGTCCCCCAGGTCAGCGGATGGGTCGTGATAGAGGGGTATCCCCCGACCTCCGTGGATCCCCATCATATGCGTGACAAAGATGTCCCATGTTTACCCAAACGGGACCCGAAGTTACGTTTCTTACCCAGCGTATTGCGTGGCCCACTTAAAATTTGTTTGTTTTCGGCCTTGGCGCTCGCGCCGACATGTTTGCGCCCTGGTCAGCGGATGGGTGGGATTAGAAGAAAGAGTGTCCCACGACCTCCGTGACCCCATCATATGCCATTACAAAGATGATTTGTTTACCAAACCCTCTCCAGAATTTAGCGTTTCCGTACTTACGGTTTGGGGGGCCCACTTATCGGGCTCTTGGCGCTCACGCCGACATGTTGCCCCCAGGTCAGCGGATAGGTGGTAATAGAGGGGTGTCCCACGACCTGCCGTGGACCCCCCAATTAATGCCGTTACAAGATGATTGTTTACCAAACCGGCTCCCTAATTTAGCGTTTCCGTTACAACGCCGTATTGCGGGGCCTAAATTATCGGGCTATCTGGCGCTCCGCCGACATGTTGCCCCCAGCTCAGCGGCTAGGTGGTAATAGAGGGGGTCCCACGATCTCCGTGGACACATTAGTAGGCCGTTACAAAGATGACTTTTTTACCAAACGGGACCCGAAGTTAGTGGTTCCGGACCGCGCGTATTGATTAGCCCATTAACGAGCGCATCTGGCGCTCACGCCGACATGTTGCCCCCGGGGTCAGCGGATGGGGGGTAATAAAGGGGTGTCCCACGACCTCGTGGATCCCCATCATATGCCGTACAAAAAATGATTGTTTACCAAACCGGGACCCCCCGCCGAGGTGTAGCGTTTCCGTACCACGAGTATTTCGGGGCCCACCTATCGGGCTCTCTGGCGCTCACGCCGACATGTTGCCCCAGGTCAGCGGATAGGTAGTGGTTAATAGAGGGGTGGTCCCACGACCTCCGTGGACCCCTTATGGCCGTTACAAAGCTGATTTGGTTACCAAACCGGGCCCCGGAGTTAGTGTTTACGTACAGCGGCGTCGTATTGATTAGCCCACCTAACGAGCGCTATGGCGCTCACGCCGAAATGTGCCCCCGGCGTTCAGCGGATGGGTGGTCATGGAGGGGTTGTCCCCCCCCACGGCCTCCGTCCGGATTCCCCATCATATGCCGTACAAAAATGATTTGTTACCAAACCGGGACCGAGTTAGCGTTCGTACCACGCGTGATTGCGGGGCCACTATCGGGCGCTCTGGCGCTCGCGCCGACATGTTGCCCCAGGTCAGCGGATTGGTGGTAACATAGAAGGGTGTGTCCACGACCTCCCGGGAACCCCCCATCATATGCCGTTTTAAAAAAGATGATTTGTGTACCAAAACTGGGACACGAAGTTAGTGTTTGTTTCCGTAACGCGCGTATGCGTGGCCCACTATAGGCCATCTGGCGCTGCGCCGACATGTTGCCCCAGGTCAGGGATGGGTTGCGAGAGAGGGGGGTTTCCCACGACCGCCGTGGATCCCCATCATAGCCGTTACAAAGTTGATTTGTTACCAAACCGGGACCCGAAGTTTAGCGTTGCCGTACCACGCGTATGGCGGGGCCCACTTATCGGGCGCTCTGGCGCTCGCGACGGACATGTTGCCCCAGGTCAGCGGATGGGTGGTAATAGAGGGGTGTCCCACGACCTCGTGGACCCCCAGTCATATGCCGCGTTACAAAGATAGTGATTGTGTTTAAAACCAAAACTGGGACCCGAAGTTAAGTTAGTGTTCCGTACCGCGGTATTGCGTGGCCCAATTATAGGGCCCTATGGCGCCTCGCGCCGACAGGTTTCCACCAGGTCAGCGGATGGATGGTGGCATAAAGGGGTGTCCAACGACCTCCGTGGATCCCCATTATATTGCCGTTACACAACGATGATTTGTTACCAAAACCGGGGACCCGAAGTTAGTGTTTCCTTACTGCGCGTATGCGGTGGCCCCCATAGATTATCGGGCCCTTCGGGCGCTCGCGCCGACAGGTTGCCCCAAGGTCAGCGAATGGATGGGTGATAGAGGGGTTGTCCAACGACCTCTGTGGATCCCCATCATATGCCGTAGAAAGATGATTGTTTACCCAAACCTTGAAGGCCCGAAATTAGTGTTTCCTTAGCGCGCGTATTGCTGGACCACTATCGGGCCCTCTGGCGCTTCGCGCCGACATGTTGCCCCAGGTCAGCGGATGGGTCGTGATAGAGGGGTACTACACAACCTCCGTGGGACCCCATTAAGTTCCGTTACAGGAATGATTTGTTACCAAACCGGGACCCGAAGTTAGTGTTTCCGTACCGCGCGTATGGCGTGCCCACTTATCGGGCCCCCTCTGGCGCTCCGACGACATGTTGCCCCAGGTCATCGGATGGGTCTGGTGATAGAAGGGGGTACCACGACCGCGTGGACCCATCATATGCCGTTACAAAGATGATTTGTTTACCAACCGGGACGAGTTAAGCGTTTCCGTACCAAGCGTATTGCGTGGCCCGCTTATTCGGGCGCTCTGGCGCTCGCGCCTACACATGTTGCCCACAGGTCCGCGGATGGGTGGTAATAGAGGGGGTCCCACGACCTCCGTGGATCCCCATTATATGCCGTTACAAAGATGATGTGTTTACCAAAAACCGGACCTGAAGTTAGTGCTTCCGTACCGCGCGTATTGGTCGCCACTTACGGGCCCTCGGCGCTCGCGCCGACATGTTGCCACCAGGTCAGCGGAAAGGGTTGGTGATTAGAAGAGTGTCGTACACGACCTCCATGGAACCCCCAATCACATGCCATGGACAAAGAGGATTTGTTACCAACACGGATCCCGAATTTAGCGTTTCCGTAACACACTTATTGCGGGGCCCACTTATTTCGGGCGCTCTGGCGCTCACGCCGACATGTTGCCCCCAGCTCAGCGGATGGGTGGTAATTAAGGGGTGTCTCACGACCTCCCGTGGGCCCACCCTCACTATGCCGTTACCAAAGATGATTTGTTTGCCCAAACCGGGACCGAAGTTAGCGTTTCGTTACCAAGCGTATTGCGGGCCACACCATTATCGGGCGATCGGCGCTCGCGCCGACATGTTGCCCCAGGGTCAGCGGATGGTGGTAATAGAAGGGTTGTCCCACGACCCTCCTGGGACCCCCCATCATATGCAGTTACAAAGATGATGTGTTTACCAAACTGGGACCCGAAGTTGTTGTTCGTACCGCGCGTAGCGTGGCCACTGATCGGGCCTCTGGGCTCGCGCGGACTGGCCCCCAGGTCAGGCGGATGGGTTGCGAGAGAGGGGTATTCCACGACCTCCGTGGATCCCCATCATAGCCGTTACAAAGATGATATGATTTACCAAACCGGGACCCGAAGTTAGCGTTTCCGTACCACGCGTATTGCGTGCCCACTTATCGGGCCCTTGGCGCTCGCGCCGCATGTTTCCCAGGTCTGCGGATGGGTGTTGATAGAGAGGTGTCCAACGACCGCCTGGATCCCCATTATATGCCGTTACAAAGGAGATTTGTTTACCAAACCGAGGCCCAAAGTTAGTGTTTCCTGACCGGCAGAATGCGTGCCCACTTATCGGGCCCTCGGGCGCCTCACGCGGCGACATGTTGCCCCCAGGTCAGCGAAACGATGGTGATAGAGGGGTGTCCAACGACCTCTGTGGATCCCCATCATATGCGTTTAGAAAGTAGAAAGATGATTGTTACCAAACCGGCTCACTGAATTTATCGTTCGTACACCCGATTGCGGGCCACTTATAGGGCTTCTCTGGCGGCTCGCGCCGACATGTTGATCCCAGGTCAGCGAAGGTTGTTAATAGAGGGGTGTCCCACGACCCTCGTGGAGCCCCATCATATGCCGTTACAAAGATTATTTGTTTACCAACACTGGGACCCGAAGTTAGTGTTCCGACCTCGCGTATTGCGTGGCCCACCATGGGCCCTCTGGCGCTTCGCGCCGACATACATGTTGCTCCCAGGTCAGGGGATGGGTTGCGATAGAGGGGGTCCCACGATCTCCGTGGATCCCCATCTTGCCGTTACAAAAGATGTTTGTTTACCAACCGGGACCCGAAGTTAGCGTTTCCGTAACCACGCGTTATTGCGGGGCACATTATCGGGGCGCTCTGGCGCTCGCGCGACATGTTGCCCCCAGGTCAAGCGGATGGGTGGTAATAGAAGGGTGTCCCTCGACCTCCGTGGACCCATCATATGCCGTTACAAAGATGATTTGTTACCAAACCGGGACCCGGAAGTTAGGTTTCCTTACCACGCGTATTGTGGGGCCCACTTTGTAGGGCCCTCTGGCGCTCGCCCCGACATGTTGCCCCAGGTCATCGGATGGGTGGTGATAGAAGGGGTTGGTCCCACGACCCTCCGTGGAGCCCCTCATAATACCGTTACAAAGATTATTTGTTTACCAACCCGGACCCGAAGTTAGTGTTTCCTCCCACCTATTGCGGTGGGGCCCCTTATCGGGCCCTATGCGGCTCGCGCCGACATGTTGCCCCCAGCTCAGCGGATGGGTGGTGAAGAGGGGTGGTCCCACGACCTCCGTTGACCTCCACATAGGTTGCCGTTACAAACCAAATATGATTTGTTTACCAAACCGAGAACGCGACAGTTTAGTTTTTCTTAACAAGCTTTATTGCGTGGCCCCTTGTCGGGCACTCTGGCCCTCGCGCCGCCATGTTGCCCACAGGTCATCGGATGGGTGGTGATAGAGGGGTGTCCCACTACCTCCGTGGACCCCCATCATAATGCGTTACAGATGAATTGTTTACCAAACCGGGACTCGAATTAGTTGTTCCTCCCCACGCTATTGCGTGGCCCACTTATCGGGCCTCTGGCGCTCGCGCCGACATGTTGCCACAAGGTCAGCGGATGGGTGTGATAGAGGGGTGTCCCCCGATCTCCGCGTACCCCCCATCATATGCCCGTTACAAAGAATGAGTTGTTTCCCAACCGGGACGCGAAGTTAGGTTTTCCTTACCTCGCGTATTGCGTGGCCCCTTGTCGGGCCCTCTGGGCCTCGCCGCCGACATGTTGCCCCAGGTCAGCGATGGGTGGTGATAGAGGAGGGTGTCTCCAGACCTCCGTGGACCCCCATCATATGCCGTTACAAGATGATTTGTTTACCAAAACCAACCTGACTCGAAGTTATGTTTTCCCTCCCACGCTTATTGGCGTTGCCCACTTATCGGGCCCCTCCTGGCGCTCGCTCGGCCCGACATGTTGCCCCCAGCTCAGCGGATGGGTGGTGATAGAGGAGTGTCCCATCCCCCCGACCTCCGTGGACCCCCTCATATGCCGTTACAAAGATGATTTGTTTACAAACCGGGACTGCGGAAGTTAGTTTTTCTGTACCACTCGTATTGCGTCGCCCACTTGTCGGGCCCTCTGGCCGCTCGCGCCGACATGTTGCCTGCCCCCGGTCAGCGGATGGGTGGTGTAGAGGGGTGTCCCACGACCTCCGTGGAGCCCCATCATAATATGCCGTTACAAAGCTATTTGTTTTACCAAGCCGGACCCGAAAGTTAGTTCCGCTATCTACCTTCATGCTTCGCAGCTCTTCAACTGACGATAAAAAACGTCACGTATGTCTTAGGCTATACCGTACTGTCTGCGGTTGTTTGTTTGTAAGTGATTGCGACTATTGTCCATTCGCATCTTGATTACACTACATCCTCATGATATTTCATCATTATAGAGTATTTTCCTCCATTTCTGTGAATATTCCGACCTCTCTCTCTGCTTTCGCTGTTGTTGGAACCGTTTTTTAATTTGCATTTTTTGCTTGCCTCTGGCTTCAGCTGTCAGTCAAAAAGCAACAAACCGTCATTCGAAAAAAAAAAATACACCAGCATTGCGGAGACCCCGTGCTCTTGTGTTGGCAGAAACGTGATGGCCATCTGGTAACGTCCTTATTGTTGGCAGCTATTGTTGGCTGGTATTGCTTGTTGTTGGCTGGCTTTATTGCTTATTTGTTGCTGTATAGTTTGGCTGTTGTTGGCGGCCAGCTTCCACTGCAATATGAGCGGGCAAGCGCGCGAAACGGCGGAAGCGGCGAGTCTTTGATTGCAGCGGGGATAAGAACTTCATCTATTGTAGCAGCGCGCTGCCCTCGTGTGCGGGGCTTCAACGTGGGTGCACGGGTAAGCATTGACATTCGCTGTATGCGTTACTGTAGCTGCGCTTGCCTATAAACCCTTGGCTTCCAAAACTTCACCGTACAGAAGACCCGGTACAGAAAATGGGTTGAGTTTCCATAGGTACGTTACAAGTCTATCTCTGAAAGTGAGAGCCAGCTGTTCACAAAATTTCTACAAGAGCTATCGCCCTATTAGGCTAACGCTAGTTGGATGCTACAGTTTTGTTGTACGAGCATTAGCCAAAGCCCTACAGGTATCCACAGACTTAGAAACTGGAAGATCGCTCTGCACTTTGCACCAATTGAACTTTCGGTGAATGCTGGGAAATGCACCAAAAGATCGAAGCCTATGTAGCATTACCATGACTGTGTAACGTAGGCAACGACGGGTCAATTTCATCATCGTTCTTAAGAAAATACCTTCTTCTTGAACAATATGGCAACATACCTGACATGCAATAGTAGGCTTTTGGATGGCAAATTCGAGTGAAATTATTTAAACAAATGACAAAAACCAGTTGCGTGAGATTGGGCACTACATCACGTTCAGCAATGAGCCTGTGAGGAGGCCTCACAGCCCTAGACGTATTTGCCAACCTGCCTGACTGTGCCTAGCTACGCCGAACTCAGGAGGTAAACAGATAATCGACAGCCGGTGACTGGGAAAACTTCTGCATTACTCAAACGTACGATGCCAATGGGCTGCCTCTGCCACACGCAGAAACAAAACACCTTGGTCAGGAATGTGGGTTGAGTTTTTGCCGGTAAGTCGGTGACAAAGCTAGAGCCTATCCTGTTTGATAATGAAGCGGGCCTGTTTTACAAATAATACAGTAGCCTAGGTATCCCGACTAAATTAGGCCAATTTAAGAATAATTAGGTGGACTATCAAACCTTTCGACTGATGTGTGTCAGTAGTATCTTACAACAGAGATTGTGTTTCGAAGATATGCTCGCCTCCACCACGAGGCAGCTTCCTCCTCATGCGCCAGGCACTTGCATCAGCCATCTGCATATGTTAATTGCACTTGAGGAGACTGCAGCACAAGGGTTCTTTGATGATCTCTATGCACACATGTTTGACTGTGCTGCTGGACTTTCACCATATTTTTGTTTGTCAGCCTTACCCTCTAGAGAAATTAGATCTATTTCTCCCATTGTATTTCCCCCTGCACACTTCATGCCAGTGACTGTCCTGCAGTGAAAAGTAGTGGTTATTATAGTCTCCTTCATGTACCCACTCACTATGCTAATCCTATCCTTTAATATGTATAACATCTATGTACTGTATTTTTATTTATATCCAGCTCTGAGAAAGATGTTAAAATACATCTACCAGAAATTAACAACAGTGGTATAATTTAATTTGCATTTCCTGTATTGGTAACATCCGAGAAAGTGTGTATTATCTAATATATACAATCAACCTAATATAAAAAGGATCACTAAAATGCTGAAAAACAGTCATTCCTTCCTGTTTTTAGTGTTTTCTAAGAGGCCTTTGACTCCCCAAGCCCTGCTCACAGACCAGTTCCATAGTTCAGACAAGTGGTAAGAGGTAAATTACATTTTTACTGACTGAATCAAGGGTGAACGAATGCAGGCAAGAAGAGTCCTACAGAGAGGGGTGCCTGAACAGTTTGCAGCCGGGCAGCAACAGCCTTTACAGCAGCACTGCTTAACCCACTCTGCTTCCAGTTTTGAAGAATCAGCAATTTTGGAATTTTAATTTGGCATGTTATAGTGTATACTCCCCTTGTTTAGACATGTCATTCAGCACTGATTAATGTCCTACTAGCAGACAAGCGCGTCTGAAAACAATGCATTAGTTTTATCCCGACTCGAAGTCAAGGGCAACCTCATGATGTTGTAACAGTGGCTGTCCCGTGAGATAATGCTCCCCCCGCTAATTTAGTCCTTAACATAACCCTGACCAAAGAAATGAATAAAATATATACATATCATTTACATGACCTTAGCCTGTACAACTAGGTTTTTTAACCAGGTGTCATGACTCCATGGCCCGGATGTGAAGAACTACAATAGGCAGGATTACTACTCAACAACTCTAGGTGAATGATAGGACATGACCAAACGCCTTTGCAACTAGGTCGGCCCCAATTCTATCACAGACCCATTTCAAGTCAGTGGAACGCTCGCAGGCTTGTGAAGATGAGTATTGCACACATTGAGCTGATTGCCAATAGGCTAGCCGATCAAATTGTCATAGACCATTAGTTATGAACTGCAGATTTAATACTCAGTCAGCCAATCAGCAATAGTGCGGTTGCAAAACAATGACTTTTCACAGCTATTCCTAGTCTACTAGCTTCCATGGATGAGTGCGCCCAAAGGAAGGCCTTAACAATAACTACAAAACGAAAACTTTGAGGCCGCAGTAGCGGCGCACTACTACTGAGTACTGGCTGTGGTTCCGGGAAGTATGTCACTTACAGAGACTGCAACACACCATGTTCACTTAGAAACTCTCGAACCTCTCATCCCCCCCTCCCCGCCCCCATTTTCATGAATTTCTAATGAGGTACATTTTTTAAAACCACAGGCAGAAATTGAATGAAAGTTGAGGGACAGAGAAATTAACAGGCCCAAAATGCTGTTGATGATCATGCGGGTGCAGTGCCATCAAGTGGAGGTTTAGTGTCATGGCATCAGTTGCTGCGGAACTTGACCCTCCACGGGCAAATGCATGGGCTTTGAGGAATCTTTCTGTCTGTATACTAATACTAATACCTTTTGGGGGTCTATTTGGAGGTTTTCAGGATCATGCAGTCCTTTGGTCTTCACAAAAAAAAACAAAAAACTTCTGGGGTCGAGTTCTTTTGGGTCACACCAATCGCTTCACACAGTCCGTGCCAGCCTAGTTGCTTGATCTTTTTTCTTCAAATGTATACCTTGCTGAGTCAGAGGATCAATCCTATCCAGCCCGCAAGGGTGCAGACCTGGGATGCCTGCACCTATTGTGCAC
This sequence comes from Sclerodactyla briareus, assembly GCA_026419785.1. Lineage (NCBI taxonomy): Eukaryota > Metazoa > Echinodermata > Holothuroidea > Dendrochirotida > Sclerodactylidae > Sclerodactyla > Sclerodactyla briareus. Next base: position 5,498 of record JAODTK010001324.1, on the reverse strand, counting down.
AGCGAATATAACTCATTGGCTAAATCTTTCGAAGTTAAATGGGGAAGATAGCAATTGATTGTTATTCAGTAAGCTTATTGGATCAACAACAAAAAATGTGAGTCACATCTGGTACAAACCATATGTACAGGCAGCAGGTCCCATGCATATATTTTTAATTTCATTTCTTTGTTCAGGTTATTTTAAGGACTGAATTACTGGTGAGCATTACTCTCAGTGGGAACAGCCACTGTACCACTCATATTTGCCCCTTGGACTTCGAGTCGAGATAACCTATGGGCAATTGTTTTCAGACGCGCATTGTCGCCTATGTATTGACATATTCATCTGACTGAAATTGTGTCTAAACAAGGGGAGTATACACTTAACATGCCAATAAACTCTCCAACATTGATCTATCACAACTGGGAGTCAGAGTGGGTTAGCACGTGTTGCCGTAAAGGCTGCAACTGTTCCAAGCACCTCTTAGTTAGGACCTCTTCTTGCTGCCTTCTCTACTCCTTTGATCGTCATTAAAATTGTGATTCCTCTACCACCTTGTCTGAACGAATGGCACTTTTGTGAGCATGCTGGGGAGTCAAAGGCCTCTAGAAACACTAAAACAGGAATGACTGTTTTTCAGCATTTTAGTGATCCTTTTTATATTAGGTTGATTGTCGATATTAGATAACACACAACTTCTTCTGCGATTATAAAATTCAGGAAAGCAAATAACATTATACACTGTTGTAATTTTCTGGTACAGGTTTTACATCTTCTCATAGATGAGATAAAATAAAATATACAGATACATATGCATGTTATAACGCATATTAAAGAGATAGGATAGACATAATGAGTGGACCGTGACTATACTCAACCACTACTTTTTCACTGCATGACATTTCATCTGCATGAATTGTACCGTGGTGAAATTAAGCAATGGTGAGAAATTAGATCTTAATTTCCTCTAGAGGTTTAATCTTGATCAAAACAAAATATGGTGTGCATAGAGGTCATCAAAGTACCCTTTTTGCCTGCAGTCTCCTCATTACAATTAACATATGACGTATGGCTGATGCAAGTGCCTGGAGCATGAGGAATCTGCCCTCGTGTGGAAGCGCGCATCATTTCTTTTCGTCACAATTCTCTTCGTAATATCAATACGGACACTAACACATTCGAAGTTTGATCAGTCCACACCCTAACATTCTCAAACTAGCCTAATAGGCCTGATACCTAGGCCTCGATGTATTCATTTTTAAACAGCCTGACTATCCCATTGTCAACCGATAGGCCTCTAGCTTTGTCCTAACTTACTGGCAAAAACTCAACCCCACTTTCCTGTACCATGTGTTTCGTTTCTGCAGTTTTGGGCTTAGCAGTCCAGGCATCGTACTCGTTTTTGCGAAATGCAAAAGTTTTGCCAGTCAAACCGGTGTCGATTACCTTTTACCTCCTGAGTTCGTCGTACGCGTAGCATCAGTCAGGCAGTTGCACCATACGTCTAGTGCTTGTTAGGCCTACTTACAGGCTCGTTGCCGTATTGTATGTAGTGCCCAATCTCGCGCCACTGGTTTTTTGTCATTTTAAATACCTAACCTGATTGTTGCCCGTCCAAGCCTACTATCGCATTGTTCGGTAGTTTTTCCATAGTTTTCAAGCAGAATGTATCTTTTCTTCTTATACGAGTTTTCCCGAATAACGTGATAAATTGACCCGTCCGTTGCCTAACGTACACAGTCAATTGTAATTGCTACATCGGCTTCGATCTTATTGGTGCATTTCCCAGCATTCACCGAATGTCCAATTGCTGCAAAAGTGCCGAGAACGATCTTCAGTCTATCGATGTCTGTGGCTACTGTAGGAGCATTGGCTAGGCTCAGTACATACTTGTAGCATCCAACTGTAGCCTAATTAGGCCGATAGCTCCTGTAAATTTTTGAACAGCGGGCTTATCACTTTCCGGCAGTAGACTTGTACTTACTATGGAAACTCAACCCATTTTCTCTACCGGGTGTTCTCCTTGTTTGTGCAGTTATGGCTGCGCCGAGGCATCTTGTTTTTGAGTGATGCGCAAGCTACTCTCAGTCAGCTCAGCCTTGCCGATTATCGGTTTACCACCTGCATTCGTCGTATCGTCACGCGACGCGTACCACCAGTGCAGTCAGCTCATGCAGTTAATATCCAGGCCACCCCGCCCTGCTGCTACTGCACTGGGACGAGCCGTTGCCGTAGTGTGGTATGTGACCCCCATTTCGTTGCACGGTTTTTGTCATTTTAAAGTAATTTTCTCGAACTTTTCCATCCAAAGGCTACTGTCGTGTTTCCTTATGTTTTTTTGCATTTTTCTATTGTCCATACAGTTCTTTTAATAACGATGATCAACATGACCCCCCCTCCGTTTGCCTAATGTCACTGGCAATGTATTGCTATGTAGGCTTCGATCTTTTGGGTGCACTTCCCACCATGCACCGCGCATTCAATTGGTTGCAAAATACAGAGCCGAACCCTCACCTCCATCTATCTCTGTGTGCCAAGGCGCACGACGAACTCAGTCCTCACATCTCAGGTCCGGTGTTAAACAGATCATCGGCACGGTGACTGGCAACCGTTTGCATCAGCGAACAGTAAGACTCCTCATGCTAGTGCGCAGAACCCAAACTGCAGAAACAAACATCTGGTACAGAAAGCGGGGTGTAAATAGTGACAAGGCCTATCCTGTGACAATGATAGTGGGCTGTTCACAAATAATACAGTGGTATCGGCCAAGTTAGGCTATTACCGGATACGCTTGTGACTATCCGTACGGAATCCTCCGTACGAATAGAACGTACTGCTCCACAATTCGTACGGAAATAATTACCTCTACTGACTACACTGCGTGCGCTGCCTGCTGGCAGGTTGAGAGTATAGAGTCCCTAGTAAATCTATCACCGACCGGCCGGTCACTCCACACCTTTGCAAAAAAGAGCGATCCAGCCCGTTAGCCTATACATCTTCCAGAGCAAGAACAATGGACATGAAGCTCTATTTCTTCTTGCCCTATAGCCTGTTTAGTTTACTGCGGAGACATGTTTGCATATTGACTACGGACAGATAAGATAACGTGAAACAGCATGGCTGATAGGCCCTTTGTTCTAACTTTAGAAAGTGAAAGGAGTTGTCTGCCCAGCCTGTCTCCTCCCTCCACATTTATTCACTGAGGAGCTTGGGCTGGTCAATGGCCCTGCTACTCGGCTCCTATGCCCTGACTCAGTCGAATGATGCAAACAATATTTTTTGATCACTATCGATCTACTGCTCTTCTTCAATGATTTAGAGTTCATTGAACAAAGCGTACGAGGCAGGGGCAATGTCCCCCAAATTTATTTTAATATTGATCAAAATTTGGGGTGCCCCCATGCCCGGCCCGTACGGGCACCACACCACTGATTTGATATTTATGTTTGAAAAACTTGACTCTTCTCAACTGCGAATTGGTGAATAACGATCATTATGAAGGGAGGGGTCCAATTTTTCATCTCACCAACCCTCACCCCCCACGACGATCACTTTACCTTTTTCATTAACTAATTTATTTTCACATTTGCTCTCAAATGTCCCTATTATTAATTTTTTCAGCCTAGCTCACCACAGCCATATGGCTGGGTGAGCTATTGGATCGGCAATTCTCTATCTCCACTCGATCTAGTCTGTCAATAGTTTTGATTACCATTGCGCTACTCCTGCAGTGTGTGGTCGATCTGATAGACTTAATTTAAACCAATGATCACTGCGTGAGGGGCCGCTGGTGGTGTTCAGGAATTTTGATGTCAAAGAACTCATCTAGGGGCATTTTGGCCGAAAAGGTCTCCGTGTCAGTTGTCATTTATAACAATATATCCCCGCGACACTGGAAGTGTCCGGGATCTTATGGTTTTGGGTGTGTTACGCCGCCTCCATTACCGCCGCCGCCGTCCCAGGCTCCGCGCCACGCCGCTGGAACTTTAGGCGTTACGCGAATAACTCTTCAACGCTTTAACCTATTGATCTGAAACTTGGTACATATCGTGCGCCCCAAATCTTGGACGTTTCGAAAGTGGGCGTCTCTGCTAGCCGGGGAGGGGGGCTGCGTAATTTGCATAATCTGTTTCAAACACGCGGGCAAATATGACTTGGCCGAATTTGGTCACGGGACGTCGGTATGCTGACTTGACAGTTGTAATACTGAAGATTTATCAGACAAGAGAGGCGTTGGTCTCCGCTGTTATAGTTATGCTGACCGTCTTCCCATTCGGAGTCAAAAACTGGTATGCTATACAACTGTATAGTGATAGTTTCGTTAGGCTAGTTTCTTCTCTCTAATTTTCCTGTCCCGTCCTGGCCCCTAACCATGAGCGTCGTTGTGCATTTTTTTCGTGGGGGGAGGGGGGGGGCTTGGCAGGCATGACTATCTTAGCCAAGCGTCAAAGTACTAAAACTGTTTTTGTCAGATTTCAGGAAACGGCACCTTCCATACCACTTCCAGCCTTAATTAATGCAATGACAAGCCGATATATGTTTAATGTCACATTCGAGGTGTGGTGGAGAAAATCCGACGATTAACCAAGAGAACACTTGACTATCTATCCACTTTTTTCGCGAAATAACCTTTTTTACTTATATTTTGATTTTGACCCAATTCCTATTACAAACAACCCGCGGGCCCCCGGGCATGACGCCACTGCCCCTAACCGGGACCTAGCTACGACCTGCCAATCATTCATCAGCCCCTCCGATCCCCCTTCATAGCTACGCGGCCCTGCCATCATTGTGGTCGTTACGACACCAATGTTCACTCAGCTCGAGTTATACGGTTGCATTCAAAGTAAATAAACAGGCACACCCACTCATAAATTGATGAGGAATACAATTATAGTAGCCTATATTATCACCGAAGCCTTCAGGGTTCCATGATATTACTGACTGTTTTTTCTTATTTTCCCATTCGTTGTGAACTATTTGTCCGTACGAATAACGCCCACCGTTGTCTTATTCGTACTGATTTTCCCTACGAATACCGTAACACCGTTCTCTGTTCTGACGGATTTTTCCGAACGATAACAAACAACCACTGTTTTCTTATTCGTACAGGTTTTTCCGTACGAATAGCCAGCACTTAAAATAAGGGTGTTGTGCAGTCAGTATGTATTTACAACAGATAATGTGGTTCTTGAAGAATGCTCGCCTCCACCACCAAGGCAACCTCTCATGCTTCAGGCACTTGCATCGGCCATGTTTTACTTGAGGAGACTGCAGCCAAAGGGGTTTTTTATGAACCGCTATGAACACATACTGTGCTGCTGCTGGAACCATATTTTTTGTAGACAAACTGTCCTCATGTTTTCCATTAAACCAGAATTCATCACCTGGCTAAATTATCAACGGAACTTCAATGATCAAGTTGAGGAAACTCCAAGCAAATTTGTTGCTGTTCAAAGCAAAGAAAAACCAGTGGATCACAAGGTCATAGCCTGTTGGCCTCTAATGTCTACATT
>JAODTK010001323.1:0-45943 GCA_026419785.1 Sclerodactyla briareus | reverse complement strand
CCTCTGGGAATAATGTCCGCTATGTACACTCTGGCAGTGAGTGGATCTTCCTGGTGATTGATAGTCCTAAAAATGGCACTGCATTTTTCACCATGTTTTTTGTATTAACCTCATATCACTCTAATATTCGGGTGATAATACAAAACTGGCAGTAATTTATCCAAACAATATACTGTATACCTCAGTCAAACAAACGAGTTTTTGCGTGAGTCAGAGAGGAAAGCCCCCCCCCTCCTTTTTTTGACAGCTTATTTAGAAGACTCTGTTTCAACCAGGCTAGTTGGGCGATGAGTGATCGCCGAACACACACCTCCACCTTTGCTACCTGGTGCGGTACTCTGCGCAAGCATATACAGATGTATGCACATCCCCCTTGTTTTACCTGGTGAGGTACTCTGCTCACAGCCATACAGATGTATCCCCATCTCACGCTGTGTTACCTGGTTAGGTACTCTGCTCACAGCCATACAGTTGTATGCTCACTCCACTCTGTGTTACCACCCCTGGTTAGGTACTCTGCCCACAGCCAACAGTGTATCCACACTCCACTCCCCCTGTGTTACCTGTGAGGTACTCTGCTTCACCAGCCTCACAGTGTATTCTAACTCCACTCTGTGTTATCTGGTGAGGTACTCTGCTCACAGCCATACAGTGTAACCACGGCTCCCCCTGTTTACTGGTGAGGTACAACTATGGTCACATCCATACAGATTAGCACATCCCAACCCACCTGCTACCTGGTGAGGTACTCTGCTCACAGCCATACAGTTGTATGCTCACTCCACTCTGTGTTACCCGGGGAGGTTACTATGCTCACAGCCATACAGATGTACGCACATCCCACCTTGTGTTAGCTGATTAGATACTCTGCTCACAGCCTGACTTTGTAATGCTCACTCCACTCTGCGTTACCATGGTGAGTTTTTCTTCCTGCTCACAGCCTACAGTGGTACCACATTGCACTCTGTGTACCTGGTGAGGTCCTCCTGCTCACAAGGCCATACAGTGTATCCATATTGCACGCCTGTGTTACCTACTGGTCGGTAAACTCTGCTCACAGCCTCACAGGTATCCACATTGCAACTCTGTGTTAACCTGGTGAGGTTACTCTGCTCACAAGCCTACAGTGTATCCACTTGCACTCTGTGTTACCTGGGTTAGGTACTCTGCTCACAGCCATACAGTGTGTCCACATTGCACTCTTGTGTTCCTGGTGAGGTACTATTCCCCTCCTGCTCACAACAGCATACGGTATCCACATTTTTTTGCCACTCTATTTACCTGGTGACGTACTCTGATCACAGCCATACAGTCTATCCACATTGGCACTCTGTAGTTCACCACCTGGTGAGGTACTCTGCTCACAGCCATACAGTTGTATTCCACATTCACTCTGTGTTACCTGGTGAGGTACTCTGCTCAGGTGACCTCTCAGCAAGTCCCTCCACCCCACAATCTTTTCTTGTGCACAGCAGCAAGCTCAACCGCCTGACAAGAGCAAAAAAAAAACTGCTCTGAATAACTTCTCTCTTATTTTTGTAATAATGTTAACACTTCACATACGACAAGACTAACACATAGAAATTGTGCAACAAAAAAATTACTGGAATGCAATCGTGTCACCTTAGGTAGAACAGATTCAGCATAAGCGGAAACTGAGGAAATGAACAGACAGTCTAAGCCATGTATGGGCACCCATTTCCAGTCCAATCCAATGTGCACTCTGGGGTCCTTTCTTGGGCCTAAATGATTAATAAAAAACAATGGTCAACAAACTGCTACCATATTGATCCTTGTGTGCAGAGTAAGTTTTCTACTGGGCCTGGTAAAAACTTTGTCAAGTTGACGGCCTGATCGCCACAGGTCATGTTGACATGTCCATTATAGACCCCACAACCTCACTCATTCATCAGTCCAAAATAATTTTAGCTGCCGGTAATAATAACCGCATATCGCTCAGGCCTGGTCCAATGAATTAGCCACAAAAGAAGCTCTGAAGAGAAATTAGACAGTTATGGGGAAATTTTAGGAAATTCGGAGCTGTAGTTGACACCAGGGTTAATAGAAGTTACAAGTATTCCACATGGATTGGTTCAACTAGTTTATAATGTTGTCTTACTTGTGTAGTAGTATAATTGTGTGACTGAGCCTCGAAGAGTTGAGACTATAAAAGTACTCTTTTTGGGTGAATGAAATCTGATAATGATGGGTGGGACTTAAGGATCGATAATAAATGAGGCATCAATACAAACATGCATCAGTGGCATAACCAGGGGTCATCAGAGGTCACGGACGTCCAGAATGGTTGGTCTGATCAAGATGAAAAATGGTTTACAGCTCTTTTTATGTACAGGTACTCTCTTGTTGGAGATGAGGGTATTATTTTTTTTATTTCTTGCCGGAGGCAAAAGGAACTATGCAATCATGTGTGTGTGGTCTGTCGGTGTGGGGTGACACTTCTTTGTCATCCATTGATATCTAACGTACGCAAACAGGTCTCAAGTTCCAATTAGGCCGTCGGGTTGTCATGTGGTGAGGATTGATCCTATGTTTTAGTCCAGGTCAAAGTCACGGAGGTCACACAGGACAAACTTCAAGGACCTTTCAGCCAATATCTATGATTGACAAGTATATATATTTTAAGTAAAATTTTAGGAATGTGGGTTGCACATTAGGGAGATGAACCGATATTTTTGGTGTCAGGCAAGGTCATGAGGTCACAGGGGGAACCCTTCCATATTTGGAACACTATGTCAGAGCAATGTTGTAATGAATGTTTGGTTCATCTAGGGGAACTACATTGCGTGAACTTACTGACTCATTATACCTTGACCTCATTGACCTGCTGACATTGTACCTTTGGGATCTTTTGGTGACTTTGTTGTCTTTCTGCCAACACAACCAAAAGTCGATTGGCACGGACCTCGGCACCCTACTAAAACACTGTTAGCACAGCCTGTCCTCTGTAAAAGGCTGAAACAGCCTCTAAAGACTGTGAATTAAAATCTGATATATCTTTGCAACAAAAACATTATAGGAGGTGTGCGTAAGGAAAATTTTGTTGTCTGTGCAGACCACATATGGTGACCTACTTGGACTTTCCTTGACTTTTTGACCTCATTGATATACTGTAAAATTTACCTTGTGATTTGGGTCAGTTCTTCAGACTGAAAAGACTGTCATGTGAACCAAAACTAATAAGTCAGTTTTCTACGGGACAGTACTGTACAAAACAACACTTCAACGCTACTTCAGTTATGTCCTCCTGTAAAAAAAGGTGAAAGGCTTTGGAACACTGATAAATTCAAGTTCGACAAGACGTCTCGCGCTGAGTTCCTCAGGGAATCATATAAGGGACAGTTCTGGCCTCTGTGGACTACCAATGGACCAACTTTTCATTGTACCAACTCATATATGGCTTGGTATCAATGGACATTTGTGGGAAAATTCGTGTCAAATGGATAAAAAAAAAAAAATGGTCCGCCCGCAATGGCAACAAGACCAGAGGAGGTAGGCTTGAACCTGAACAGTGGCAACAGCAAAATAAATCATCTTCTACTACAATTGTCTCATTTCGTCGATCTTGTCACTTTACCATTCTCTTCTTTGTTCGGCATCTCTGTTGCCACAGAGGAACCAATATTCTCAAGGTATACTTCCCAGTGGAGACCTGTTAAAGGCAAAAATCACCCCTGGCAGATACCACAAAGATCTTTCATGTCGTGTCCATGAGGGTATATAAACCATCCAAAACATCCCTTTAGTGCTTTTACCACATGATGAGTTAACTGTGACTGTGGTGAGTGCTTCTCGCCCATGAATACGTCGCCACCTTCCTTCTCTTGGAATACACTTCTTGATGCAGTATCTGGTTTTCCCTGTTGGTTCATAGGGGGCAGGGAGAGAGGAGCTTGGACCTGACTTCTTCTTTGGGGGTGATGGGAGGACATCATGAAACTCAAAATCCCAAAGGATGGATTCACCCAGACTTGCAGCTTGAATGACAGAAGAAATGGTATTCAGGGATAACAAGCCGCAGGGCAAATCCTTCAAGAAAACTAACACAGGAAACCCTAAAGGACCAGTAATTCCTTGACTGCCTTGATTATCTGATGTGACCTTCAACAGACCTGGTCCCAAAAGGATAGGATGCATGTACTTATTATGGGAACACAGCTGAGGATACTCCATCTACTGTAGGTGGTGGAGTTTCTGTGTTTAACAAGCCCCAGATATAGTTATTTCACCAGAAATTATCTTACAATCTCAAACAAAAATGATGGGGCTCTTTTGGTGTCAAGGATTTCAGAATTGGCCTTTGTTGATCCAAAATACAATGTACCTTTGACGGATCCCAGAACAAAAGGCTTCAAACACTCATTATGGGGAGCCAACATACAACAAGTTACCATGCTCACACAGGCTGAAAACAAAAAGTGACAACTTTCCATTTCCCATTCATTTGATTTCTCATTTTCTTAAATTTCTGAAATGATTTGTGGTCTACACACGAATGAACATACTTTTTCCCCTAAAACCTACAGGTACTCCTAAGGGTCACTTTTTTTTTTTTTTTTTTTTTTTTTTTTTTAGCAAATGTAGGCCTGCGAATATTTATTGTAGTTTGGTCAACAAAATGATATTCAAATACAGTTCCCGAGACTCCAACAGAACACAGAACAGAAAAGCTCTACGAGATCACACTGAAAGGGAGTAATTTTAATAAGCCTTTTTTTAGCCATATCTGTGTTCTTGGGCCAAGATTGGATTTCCCAGGCATAAAACTAAAACTAAATTCAAATAGATATTGAATTATCTAGCCTGTCAAATCGCCTATAACTTGTACAGAGACCCAGGTTCGCGTTAATAAAATGAATGCACTTTCTGATGAAGGCAATTCCTGAATTGTGTGCTTCAACATGAGAAGGTACAGGTATAACATTAATATTAACCATCTTCCATGTTCTTATTCATGTATGTTTTGCATTATTTTGTTTTTTTGAGCTTCCTTGTTTTTTTACAATACATTCTTTATATAAATGACATTCGATTATACTGCCAGAACACATCAATGTTGTTTGTGCACAACTAGTGCGCAGGAAGGAATGTGTTGACTGCCTGCAGACAAGCTCAGGGATGGGATCTATCGTCTGAATGCATAGTAAATTGCCCCCCCCAATCCAAAAGTCAGATATTTTGTGAGGGCTGCCTACACAGTCACGTTTGCCGTGTTACAATCATAGAGGCCTAGATTATTGTTCAATTCATGGGAATGATATTTTTTTTTCTGCTACATCGACTTGAAATGCATGAATCCTAGTTCTGATTCCTCAGAGGGACAGGGTGATTCTAGTGAGCGTGGGACCAGGCTCATGTTTGGAAACAACATGAAAATCTGTGTACAATTATGTGCAACATGTATGGCAGTTTTTTCATAAGCTCATGGGGCCCCAATCAGCTGCTCATGGGCGCCAAATGAAGCCTAGCTCCCAGCAAAATCACCCTCCAAGGAGTATAGAATGTGAGCCTCAAATTATTCAATGCATGTGTTACCATATCAAACTGCACGGGAGGAATGGGAGAGCATCGCTGGCTACACTAACCAGTGTAAAGCCAGAGTTTACTGCACGCGGGCGGGCGAGCGCGGGTTCAAAATCGCTCATCGTTATTTTTCAATGGAGCCGTTCCATGAACGTGGGCGGGTCGGGGGGGCGTGTTCTGAATCGGTCATGTAGCGATTTTTTACGACTGCGCGTGTACGCGTGGTATTTCGCAATCAATTACCCGGGATTCCCTGACGATCTTACCGCGCTTGAAGGGGATAATGCGAGAAGTAGAGGGACCATTTTAGGTTCGATAAAGTCAAAACAACATTCATAAACTGTTCAACACTAGGGATGAGATTTATCCCGATTGTGTCTAATTCAATGGCCAGACCACCTATTGAACACATATTTACATGTTTAAACCGGATGGTATGTCAAGTAATTGCTAATTACATCTCCAAAACTTGTCAATTGTGACGTGTTTTAATGGTGGGCCGTAATCGCAGGCATGCACAAGGCTCCATAAAAAAAAGTTAGGAAAAAATAGGAAGAACATTTGCTCAAAGTAGGAGGAAAGTAGGATTAAATCAGAAAAGGTAGGAGTAATAGTAGGAGATTTTCCTAAAGGTAGTTTTCTGTCCAATAGCACTTAGACAGGAATATCTCTTATGGTCATTTTCATAAAACATAGCAATAGGACCGGATGTCGTAGGGAAGTCCCATAGCAAGAGCTGTTGAAAGGTAGGTCAGACTTTCGGCATGTTCTCCAATTCGTTACTGACCAAGTCGCAGATTTGAACGACAGTGGTGTTCCCGATACATGCAGGAGTGATTTCTGCTCAAATCAGCTGGCCTATGAGTAATTGTGTATGCATGGTTAATTCTAACTATCTATCTAGTATCCAAATTGTTAGCAATTGCCCCTATGGCCCCCCCATATGGTCATCCTTTGATGGAGTGAACCAAACTTGTGAAAACTGGTTTCAGTGACCAGGGGATATTCTTGCTTGGAAGTTAAACGGTCGAATGGAATTGAAGGGCACCATAGGCATCTGGATGTAAGATGGTCAAAAATCTTTTCAGTCAATTTACAAGTGCATTGGCTTTTCTGAACCTTTGTCCGGGAACTCATGGGTGGTTGCGTCTTCAGCTCGTTTAGGATTCAGGATGTGATGTCACTAATATCTCAAAAACAGAACATCCGGTTAAAAGAAGGTATTATGGGACCGGCCCCCTAAAACAGTCACCTTTGAGGAAGTTGACCCCAAATGGGGGACACATGTCGGTTCATTGACCCCTGGAAACCTAGTTGCCCACAATAAAGTCAAGTTCAAAGGGCAAAAAAAGTGGCACAATCAGCCATTGTGTTGAAAGAGAGGAGAGTCAGTTAGGGCACGTGCTTGAAGGTGGTTAAGAAGAAGGAAAACAAGAGGGAAGGGGCAAAGCATTCAAAGGTAAGAAATTATAAAGGAAAGAGGGGAATGAGGCCCAGAACCACACAGTGTGAGCGGCTTGGATACAGACAATATAGCAAATATGACCAGGGGTCAATGAAAAGGGGACTGGTTGGAAAGCCCCTGCTTCCCCCCGATGTTCTGTTTTAAACTCCTAAGGTATTATACGAAAACAGCATCAAAAATCTGTGAAACCGGCTGAAACACACCATGCAAGGATGACCTTTGAGAAAAACTGCCTTTGTGGCCACAATTGGTATTCTCGAACATTTTTTGTTACTTGGGTAAAATGTTGCAACAAGAGCACCTAGGTTGCTGGAGCCCCAACCCAACAAAATGGTTCCCAATATCTTGCAGAACAAGGTGCAAGCTAGTGTTGATATGGTCAAGAACACCCAATTAATTTTCACAAGACTCCACACAATGCCTGATTTAAACTTGAATGGTTTCATTTAATTTCCAACGAGAGAGCATCCAATGGTGCAGCAGTCAAAACCAACCAATTTACCAAAATAATTTCATTGCAAAGAGTCAATGTGCAGGGAGAGAGCAGTTTGTGCAATGTTTTACACAACAGCTAATTTGACTGTCCTATTCAAAGGCTTTCGTTATAAAAAAACATGTGAAAAAGAGGGCAACACTCTAGAACCCCAACATGGTAAAAATTCAAGGAACTGGATTTAGTTTGCAGGAGATGAATTTGGCAATTCACACAAAGGCGTTTGTTTCCATTTAATGGAACAGAAGTCAAGAACACTGGGTTCATCCACAAGATGAACCAATGGTGGCAAAAAATTCAAATATATAATTGCCCTATGTATTCATAACATTACATGCCATTGACACCCAGCAATCAATGAACTGGTGTCCACATTTGGTAACATCCATCAAGAAATAAATAATTGGTAGTACGAAGGCAATTTAACTAATGGACAATTGTACCCAATGACCCTTGGAATGGACCATGACAAGGTCGAGACTGCCCAGCCATTCAATAGGACCTAATTGGGCAAAATACATTACAGAATGACTATAATTGAGGGCCAAACGGCATCAAAACAATGGCCTATCGTGCCCTTTAATGACCTCTAAGCTGATCTACATGGTCAACATCCAAAGATTATCCAGATTCAAAGACCCATATGAACAAATTTGGCCTGTAAAAGGATCATTTTACACCATGACCCATGGTTGATCCTGCAATGACGTGTGACCTTATACTGGGTCAAAAATGTCTCAGGGGTCTATGAACATTGTGTCCACAGTTGGTCAGCATCCATCAAAAGAATGGCCAGAGAGATTTGGGCAATTAAACAATGGTCGATTGTGGCTCCTTCAATGACGTGAACATTCAAATAGGAACACAGATGCTCAAGAGTCTCAATGAACCTGTGACATTTGGAGGCCCATAAAGCTTCTTCCTCACCGATGTTACTGTTGAAACTCCAAGACTTAACGACGCACCTCAACACTATGTGACCAAGTTGAAAAACCACTACGCGAGGAACATTATGAAATTTTAAGGACTTTGTAGGCGAAGCTACAGTTGGGTTGGGATGGGATGGAGGGATAGAATGGACCGATGGGGGATGGACAGATGGATGAATAGGTGGAAGGGATAGAGTGATAAATGGCATGGGCTGCAAGGATAGATGAATGGGATGGGTTGAATAGATTGTATGGCTAACGGATATGGTTGGCGATGAATGGGATGCTAGATGGCTGGACGAGATGGATAGATGGCCTTTGGAACGGGTTGATAGATGGATGGGATGGATAGAAGAAATGGATGGGATGGAATGGGGGGGATAGATTGCTGGATGGGATGGTAGATGGTGGATAGGATGGATAGAGGGATGAGATGGATAGATGGTGGGAGGGGTGGGAGGGTTGATAGATCGCATGGGATAGAAGGAAAGGATGGGATGAATGGGATTGGATAGATGACTGGATGGGAGGATAGCTGGATGGGGGATTGATATAGCATGGGATGGAAGAGGATGGAGGGATGATGGATAGAAAGAAGGACATGGGATCACAATGGGTCACCCAGAAATAACTGGTTTTGAACTAAAAAGCATTGATACTAGATGGGGATCTACATAGAATGACATGCAGATAACGGCATAGGCTTAGCTGGTTGAGCTAAATGCATCCTCTCCATTACAAACACAATTGGTGGTCTCTAGAACATTTACCAAATAAACTCCACTTTGGTCAAAGATGACCCAGGAGTCATGAACATTGTGTCCACAGTTGGTCAGCATCCATCAAAGAACGGCCAGAGAACAGGCAATTTCACCGATGGCCATGTGCCCCCTCAATGACCCTAACCGTTCACATATGACAAGAGCCTTCGAGGTCTGAATGAACCCTGTGACTATTTGGAGGCCCCATAAAGCTTCTTTTCACCAGATGTTACTGTTGTAACACCAATGACTTAATGACGCAAAACTCAACACCATGTGACAAAGACTGGAAACCCACCCTGAAGGAAACACAGACCATTCTAATGCACTTTGTAGGCAAAAATACATTTTTGGGATGGGGGGAGGGGATGATAGATGGAATGGAAGAATGGAGGGGATGGACAGATGGATGAGATGGTGAATAGCTGGAAGGAGAGATGTGAATAAATGGATGGCTGCCTGGATGGATCGATGAATGGGCTGGGTGGGATTCGACCCAGGTGTCTACTTTACCTTGTCTTCTTCCGTTCTGTCTCTGTTTGCCACAGAGGCAACCAATATTCTCAAGATCCTTCCAGCGGAGCCTGTAAAGCAAAATCACCCTGGCAGATACACAAACTATATTTCATGTCGTGTCACATTAGGTTCTATCACCATTCAAAACCTCCCCCTTTAGTGGTGGTCTTTTACCACACTGATGAGTACCCTGTGACTGTTTTTTTTTTGGTGAGTGCTTCTCAGCCCATGATACTGTCGTCACCCTTCCTTCTCTTGGAATACAACTTCTTGATGCCGTACCTTGTTTTCCCCTGTTGGTTTCCTAGGGCAGGAGAGATGGACGGCTTCTCTTGGGGGGTGATGACTGACATCATGGAAAACTCAAAATCCCCAAAGGAGGATTCACCCAGCCTTGCATCTGTGAAGGACAGAAGATTGGTATATTAGGGATAACAAGCAGCAGGGGCAAATCTTCAAGAAATAACCAGGAAACTAAATGCCTAAGTAAGTCCTTGACTGCCTTGAATCTGTTGACCTCACAAGACCTGTCTAAAAAGGATAGGAGTGATGTACTTATATGGGAACCAGCATGAGAATATCACTTCTACTGTAGGTGGGGGTGGAGTTTCTGTGTTTAAAGCCCAGATATATTTATTTCACCAGAAATAGCTCCAATCTGAAACCAAAAAAAAAAATGATGGGGACCTTTTGCTTTGACAAGGATTTCAGAATTTGGTCTTGTTTGATACTCAAAATACAATGTATTGGAAATGATCCAGAACAAAAGGCTTTCAAACACTCATATGGGGAGCCAACAGACCAACAGTTGACCATGCTCAAGCTGAAAAAAGTGCAAAAATTATCAATTTCCATTCCAATTTGAGTTCCCATTTTCTAAATTTCTGAAATGATTTGTGGTCTACACACTAATGTAAAAAACTTTTTCCTAAACCTACATGTACCTCCTAAGGTTCACTAGCACATGTAGGCCTGCTAATATTTTTATTGTAGTTGTCAACAAAAGATATTCAAATACAGTTCCGAGACTCTCAACAGAAAACAGAACAGAAAAGCTCTCCGAGATCCCACTGAAGGAGAATTCTTAAATAAGCCTCCCATTTTTTTTAGCCATATCCGTGTTCTCTTGGGGCAAGATTGTATTTCCCAGGCAAAAAACTAAAATAAATTCAAATAGATATTGAATTATCTAAGCCTGTCAAATTGCTATCACTTTGTACAGAGACCAGGTCAGCCTAACAATGAAATGCACTTTTGATGAAGGCACTTCATGAATTGTGTGATTCATAACATGATTGAAGGTACAGGTATCAATTCATAATTAACCATCTCATGGTCTATTTCTTCTGTTATGTTTTTCATTATTTTGTTTTTTTAGTTCCTTGTTTTTTCCAATCCATTCTTTATTAAATTACATTCGATTATTTTTTAAACTTGGGCCCAAGAAAAACAACACAAAAACCACATAATGTGATGCACATATAGGTGCGCAGGGGAAAATGTGTTGACTGCTGCAGACAAGGCTCAGCTTGATCTCATCGTCTGAAATGCATAGTAAATTGCAATCAAATGCAATATAAAATTTGTGAGGGTTCTGCTTAACCAGTCACGTTGCCGTTTACATCACTAGAGCTAGATTTAGGGTTCGAATTGCATTGGAATGATATTTTTTTTCTGCTACATTGACTGACATGACAATGAATTTCTAGTTCTGTAGTTCCTCCGAGGAGCAGGGGTGATTCTAGTGAGAGTGGGACCAGGCTCCATTTAGGAACAACAGGAAATCTGTGTACAATTATGTGAACATGTATGGCAGTTTTTTCATAGCTCATGATGCCAAACAGATGCCTCATGGGCCGCCAAATGAACCTAGCTCCCAGCTTAAAATACCCCTTCCAAGGAGGTATAGAATGTTGAGCCTCAAATTATTCACTGCCTGTGTTACCATCTCAAACTGGAGGGAGAATGGGAGATTGCATCGCTGGCTAACTTACAGTGTAAAGCCGCGTTTCCAGACACGCGGTGCGGGGCGGGCGGGCGCGGCTAAAATCCGCTCATCGTTACTTTTCAATGGAGCCGTTCCATGCACGCGGGAGTGCGGGCGGGCCGGGCGTTTTCTCGAATCGGTCAAGTAGCGATTTTCGCCTGCCCGCGTGTCCGCGTGGTATTTCGCCATCAATTCCCGAGGATTTTCCTTCAATCTTACCGGCTTGATGAAGGCGGGATAAGGAGAGGAGGGACCAATTTTAGGTTGCGAATAATGTCTCACAAACACCATCATAAATGTTTCAACACTAGGGATGAGATTTATGAAGAGTGTGTCTATATTAATGGCCAGACACCTATTGAACACAATTTACATGTTTAAACGATGATAGGCAAGTACTTGCTAATTACATCTCCAAAAAAATGTCAATTGGAAGTGTGTTTTAATTGGTGCGGCGTAATCGCAGGCATGCAACAGGCTCCATAAAAAAAAGTAGGAAGAAAAGTAGGAAGAAAATTGGCCAAAATAGGAGGAACTGTAGGATTTAAATCAGAAAAGTAGGAGTAAAGTAGGGGATTCTATAGTAGTTTCTGGCAATACTTCACTTAGCCAGGATATTTATGATAGGCGTCATTTCATTAAAACCTATGATATGACGGATGTAGTAGCGGAAGTCACTCGCAAGAGCCTGTTGAAAAGTAGTTCATGGCTTTCCTGCGATTCTCTCCCAATTCGTTCGACAAGTCGCAAGAGTTGAACGACAGTGGGGTGTTACTCCTCGAGTCCATGCAGGTGATTTTTTGCTCAAATCATCTGTGTGCCTATGAGCTAATTGTGATATGCATGTCATTCTACCGATCTAGCTAGTATCAACTTGTTAGCAATTGCCCGTCTGGCCCCCCCTATGGCATCCCTTGAGGATGTTAACCAAACGTGGGAAAAAAACAAAATCAAGTTCATTGACCCCAGGGATATTCGTGCTTGGGAAGTTCAAGTCGGGGAAGTAATGAGGGCACAATGGCTCTGATTATGTAAGATGTCAAAAATCTTTTCAGTCATTACAGATCTTGGAATTTTTCTGAAACTTTGTCATGAACTTCCGCGGTGGTTGATCTTTCAGCTGTTTAGAGATTCAGGAAGGTGATTGTCATAAAATCATCAAAACAGTAACATCCGCGTAAAAAGACAGTATTATGGACCGGCCCTAACGTCACCCTTTGAGGGAAGTTTGACCAAACTGGGGACACAATGTCGGTCAGTTGACCCCGGAACAATTTACCACATAAAAGGCAAGTTTCAAAAGGGCAAAAAAGTGGCACAATCAGCCATGGTGTGATTTGAAGAGAGGTAGTTAGGGACAACTGGCCTGGAAGGGTGCAAGAAGGAAGGAAAACAAGAGGAAGGCAAAGCATTCCAAAGGGAAGAAATTATTAAAGTGAAAGAGGAATGCCGCGGCAACACCGACACACGGTGTGAGCTGCTTGGATACAGACAATATAGTCAAAGATGCCCCAGGGCGTCAATGAACACTGTGACTGGTTGAGGAAGCACATTCTTCCCACCCGAGTTCTGTTTTAACTCTAATGGTACTTTATTTACGAAACAAACAGAATCAAAAATATGTGAACCAGGCTGACAAAAAACACCAGCAAAGGATGACATTTGAGGTTTTGTATAAACTGCCTTTGTGGCCACAATTGGTCATTCTTCGAACATTTGTACTTTGTGTAAAAATGTTGCACAAACAAGAGCACCTCTGGTGCTGGAGCCCAACCCCCTACAAAAGTTGTGTCAAATATCATTCAGACCAATGTTGCAGCTATGGTTGAATGGTTCAAGAACATCCAATTAATTCTCACAATATTCCACACAATGCATGATTAACTTGAAAGTTTTTCATTTCATTCTACAAACGAGGCACCAATGGTGCAGCAGCTCAAACACCCAATTGTACCAAATATTTCATTGCAAAGAGAGCATGTGGAAGGAGAGAGTGGCATATTTTGCAATGTTCACACAACAGCTAAATTTGACGGTCCTTTCAAAATGGATGCTTTATAAAAAAAACATGTAACGAGCAAACACTCTAGAAACATGGTAAAAATTAAAACTTGTATTTTTGCAGGAGGAAGATGAATTTGGCAATCACACAAAGGCTGTTTGTGTTCATTTATGACCAGAAGTCAATGAACCTGGTTCATCCAAAAGAATGAACATCTGGTGGCCAAAAATTCAATTATACATAATTGCCTATTGTATGCCTTAACATTTACATGGCCAATGTTCACCCCAGCGATCAATGAATGGTGTCCACATTTGGTTAAAAAATCCCATCAAGAACTAAATAATTGGTAGTCAAAGAAGGCAATTTCACGTAATGGCATTGTCCCAATGACCCGTGGAATTGACCATGACAACGGTCGAAGATGCCCAAGCATGCAATATTGTTGTACCTATATTTGGTCAACATACATCCAGAATGACTATAATTGAGGGCCATAACGGCAATTCAACACAATGGCCCTATCGTGCCCTTTAATTGACCTCTAAGCTTTTTTTGATTATTAACATGGTCAACATCCAAAGAGTCATCCAGCATTCAAAGAATGAACAATTTGGCCTTGAAAAAGCTCATTTCACACAATGACCCCTGGTGATCCTTCAATGAAGTTTGACCCTATTATGGGTCAAGATGCCCCAGGAGTCAAGAGCATTGTGTCCACATGTGGTCAGCATCCATCAAAGAATGGCCAGAGAAGAGAATTTTGCAATTCACACAATGGTCTTTGTGCCTCTTCCTTCAATGACCTTTAACATTCAAATAGACAAAGATGCCCTCAAGAGGTCTCAAGAACCCTGTGACTATTTGGAGCGCCCAAATAAAGCTTCTTCTCACAGATGGAATGTTGTAACTCCAATGGATTAACGACGCAACATCAACAATATGTGACCAAGCTGAAAAACCACCACGCGAGGAACATTATGACATTCTAATGCACTTTGTAGGCGAAGATACCATTTGGGATGGGATGGGGTTTGGGGGAGTTAGGACGGGACAAGATGGATGGATGGACAGATGGATGAATAGGTGGATGGATTAGATGTGATAAATGGATGGGCTGCAAGGATAGATGAATGGGATGGGTTGAATAGATTGTATGGATTAAAGGATAGGTTGGATGAATGGGAGGGATAGATGGCTTGGACGAGAGGATAGAGGGACGGGACGGGATGGATAGATGGATGGGAGGGAGAGAAGAAGTGGATAGAAATGGATGGGATGAATGGGGTGGATAGAGTGCTGGAGGATGGAATAGATGGCGGATAGGGGGATGGAATAGATGGATGAGAGGATGAGATGGAGGATAGATGGATGGCGATGGGTGGTGGGTTGATAGATCGCATGGATAGAGGAAATGTATGGGATTGATGAATGGGATGGATAGAGAACGGATGGGATGGATAGCTGATGGGATGGAGAATACATGGGATGGATAGATGGATGGGATGGATGATGGATAGAAAGAATGACATGCGGATCCATATTGGTTCAACCAGAATAACTGGTTTGAACAACAAATGCATTGATCCCTAGCTGGATGGATATAGATAGAATGATTAACCGGCATAGGCTAGCAGGTTTTGAGCTAAAAAATGCATCTCTGCCCTACCAAACAGCAATGGGGTGTTTCTTCTAGAAACAGTTTACCAAATAATCCACAATGCCGTCAACGATGACCCAGGAGGTAAATGAACATTGTGTCCACAGTTGGTCAGCATCCATCAAGGAACGCCAGAGAAAGGCAATTCACACGGGCCTATTGGGTGCCCCTTCAATGACCTCTAACATTCACATAGACAAATATGCCTCTGGAGGTCTCAATGAACCCTGTACTATTGGTGCCCATATAAGAGGTCTGTCACCAGTGTACGTTGTAGACAATGACTAATGAGCATCATCAACACCATGTGACCAAGCTGAAAAAACCCACCTGCAAGGAACATCATGACCGGTATGCACTTGGGAGGCAAAAATACATTTTGGGATGTGATGGAGGGGATAGAATAGATGGAATGGACAGATGAATGGGATAGACAGATGGATGGAGATGGATGAATAGATGGAATGGATAGCTGTGATAAATGGATGGGTGCATGGATTGGATAGATGACTGGGATGGGTTGGATAGACCCTATGGATAAAGGAGATGGTTGGGATGAATGGGATTAATAGATAGCGGAGGGATGAGAGGATGGATGAGTTGGGATAGAAGAAATGGATGAAGTGAGGGGTGCTAGATGGCTGGAAGGGATGGCTAGATGGCTGGATGGAGGGATAGATGGATGAGATGGATAGATGGATGGGATGGGTGGATGAGTTGGAGAGATTGTATGGATAGAGGAAATGGATGGAAGAATGGGAGGATAGATGGCGGGAATAAGATGGGATGGATGGGGTGAGATGGACAGATGGGATGGATAGATGGGATGGATGGATTATAGAAAGATGACCACAATAGTTCAACCAGAATTAACTGGTTTGAACTACAAAATGCATTGATCCCTAGATGGATGGATATAGATAGAATAATGGCATGCGAAGATTAACGGGCATTAGGCTTAGCTGGTTGAGCTAAAATGCACCTGCAATTGGGTGTTCTTCTCGAAGATTACCAAAAACTCCACATTTGGTCTCCTTGCAAGGACATTTTTGGGTACATCTTTACGGTTGAGATAAGTTTTCACATTTGCAGTTCCAGAATAGAGGTCCTGAATTGAAATCTTTGATGTACCAGCTAAATTAGGAAAGGACTTCCATTCCATAGGAGATACTGTGTCTGGCAGTTGCTCACGCTCCTTCATTTTGTTGTGTGATTTTTGTTTTGAGCGAACATTTGACAAAACGTTAGGAGAAAGAAGAAGAGATTTTGAGAAAAATGTAGGAGAAGTAGGCGGCAAGGGCAAAAAAAGGTAGGAGAGTTTGAAAAAAAGTAGGACCTGTTGCATCCCTGGAATCGTGACATTCCGAACAATGGTTTTCAGAAAAGAAACACCGGTTGTTTAGGTTTAAACACTAGTATGCGTCCGGTGTTTGACAACAACGACAAATGACAACAACGACAACGACAAAAACGGACAATGACAACAACGACAACGACAACAACGACAAAGACGACGCAACGACAAACGACACAGCGACACAACGACGACAACGACAACAACGACAATGACACATCGACAACAAGAACAATAAAAACAAAAATAATAATACAATATTAATAATAGTAGGGCTACATCGGTTCTTATGCGCACCTACACACTAAAGTGAGAAAGACGGTGCCGTGACTTGAGAAAACGCCCCGCGCCCGCCCGCCCCCGTGCATGGAAACGAGTCTTCCGAAACGCCCCCCGCCGCAGTCGGCCTGCCCGCCGCCGCATGCATGGAAAGCAGACTTAAGCATAAGTATCCAGCAGCCATTGTTGTCCTGATTCAATTCAACTTCCCCCACTCCAACAAAACTTTGCCCGTTTGAGATTCACAGAGTGTGCCACACCAGTTACCCTCAGAGGGAGACTTTTTACTATAAGACAGTACAGTAGTAACCAGCACCCTAGCCCCTAGGCTGGTCATTGCATTGGGTACAGAAATCCAGACTTCCTCATAAACACTCAAATTAGTTGAAAAATGTTGAAACACCAATGGGTAAATAACGAGACCTGTTTCCTCTGGCATATTGTCTGGTATGATTGCTTCCGAGGCTGAGGCCAGAAAAAGTGGATCAAGTCCTCAACACTGCAGTGTATGTGCATGCATATGTCACTTGTGGGCATGATTCAGCCTCTCTATCTTCATATGATACTCCAAGCTGCCCAGTGTAGTTAGAAACGAGGATTTCAATCGGAATTTTCGCAATTTTCACATGGGGAGTGGAAATACCAACCAGGAAAGCCAAAATGCTTTAGTGATTTCTCTTTGGACACAACGGTTATGGTTGCCAAAATTGGCTCCCTACTCATACAACATTCAATAGCGTTCATGTACTCATCATGGAAAGCACAACACCAGTTGAACTTGAACCCCTCAGGCATGTTGGACTAGCCTGATTACAAGGTAAAAGGCCCAAAAATACCAGAATTTTACAATTTTCCACTTTTGCCCAGATTGACCCCCTCCTACCCATACAACAATTAAAAGCATTCATGTACTAACATGGGAAGAGAACACCCACCAAGTTTGAGTTGATCCCACCGGCATGTTGGACTTTGCCTGAGTACAAGCTAAAAAGGCCCCAAATACCAGAATTTTCAAGTTTCATCTTTTTGCCCAAAATTGAACCCCACGCATAAACAATCAAATAGAACTTCATGTTATCATCATGGAAAGCACACCACCCAAGTTGAACTGACCTCAGCATTGTTGGACTTTGCCTGATACAAGGGAATAAAAGGGCCCAAAATACAGAATTTCACAATTTTCCACTTTTGCCCCAAATTGACCCCCTGCTCATAAAACAAGGATAGGAATCATGTACTCTCATGGGAAGCACACCCACCAAGTTTGAAACTTGATCCCATCAGGATGTTGGATTTGCCTGATTACAAGGTGTGAGGTGGGAAAGTGCCCAAAATACCAAATTTACAAGTTTCCATCTTTTTGCCAAAATTGACACCCTACCCCTACAACAATGAATAGCGTTATGTACTCACCATGGGAAGCACACCCACCAAGTTTGAAGTTGATCCCACCGGCATGTTGGACTTGCCTTGCTGAGTACAAGGTAAAAGTGCCCCACAAATACCAGAATTTACTAAGGTTTCCACCTTTTTACCCCAAAATGACCCCCTAATCATACAACAATAAAGGTTAATGGACTAATCATGGGAAACAGCAAAAACGTTGCAGTTTTCAAGAAGACGTGATAGTCGCCAACCACGACCTGTCATTGCACTGACGCTTTTAGCGACCAATAAGGCCAGCGAACAGAGCCATTAGCCAGCGGAAAAACAATAAGGTTTTGCAGAATGCAACAAAGCCAGTGTACGGGCGGTGCGTTGCCCCTGGTGCCATCGAACGATACGGAAAGTTCGATTTGAGGTTCAAGCTCTTGTGGCGTGGTTTATTCCCCCGGTCGCGGAAAGAGAATTTTATTTTTTTAAAAAGGCATTTTGGTAAATATTGCGAAAAATGTGATGACCAGAGGGGGGTGTTCGGGTAGGGAAGGTTCCTCTCACCCTGGGGGCAAAGTGTCACAGAGGGCGCCATGGGCCCGGGAAAGGGGAAAGAGAATCGAGAGACGTGGAACGTGGTGGGATTATAGGCGATAAGATCGCGATCCGGTCGGGAAACAGGGGTATTTTCGAAGGGCATTATGGTAACATTTCGAAAACTGTGATCGACCATGCATGATGGGGTGGTCCGGTAGGGGAGAGGTCCCTCTACCACCCCTCCGCTACCCTGGGGGCCAAAGTGTCACAGCGAGCACTATAAGCCCCAGAAAGCTACCACGGGAAGTGTGCCATAGACGCAGTATATAGGCGATAATCGCGATTCGGTCGTGGAAACGGATATTTTCAGAGGGCGTTTCGGTGAACATTTCGAAACTTTGATCGGACATTAGGGGGTAGGGTGTTTCGGGTAGAGGAGAGGTTCCTCTACCAACCCACACTTCCGTACCCTGGGGGCAAAGTTCATAGCGGGCGCCATGTGCCCGGGAAAGTAGGCCCTGCGTGACGTGAACGTGGTATATAGGCGATAAAATCGCGATTTTCCAGCGTTCGGGAAACATGGGTATATTCGGAGGCATTATGGTAAACATTTCGAAATGTGATCGACCATGACGGGGGGTCTGTTTCGGGTAGGGGAGAGGTCCCTATACCACCAACTTTCCGCTACCTTGAGGGCAAAGTGTCACAGCGGAGTACCATAAGCCCCAGAAAGTAACACGGGAAGTGTGACATAGGACGCAGATATAGGCGATAAAATCGCGGCGATCCGGTCGGAAAAAATGGTTATTTTCGAAGGGCATTATGGAAACTTTCGCAACTGTGATCCCATATGGGGTGTTCGGGTAGAGGAGAGGTCCCTCTCCACCCACACTTCCGCTTCTGCGGAAGAAAAGTGTCACGAGCGGACGCCATAGGCCCGGGAACAAAGCTAGGGCCAGCGTGACGTGGTGAACGTGGTATGATAGGCGATAAAATCGCCGATTCCGGTCGGGAAACATGGGTATTTTCGAAAAGGCAGTGTGGTAAACATTTCGAAATGTGATCGACATGATGGGGGGGTTTGGGTAGGGGAGACGGGTCCATCTACCCTAAGCAGTACACTCAGCCCAAAAGGCTGATACGGGAAGTGACATAGACGCAGTAAATGGGCGAAAAAATCGCGATCGGGTCGCGGAAACGGATGATTTTCAGAGGGGGTTTTGGTAAACATCACTCGAAAACTGTGACGACCATGATGGGGGTGTTTCGGGTGAGGAGGATCCCTGTCTACCATCGCACTGCCGCTTACCTGGGGGAAAAGTGTCACCAGCGGGGTCATGGGGCCCGGGAAAGTAGACTCGCGCTGTGACGTGGAACGTGGTATTTAGGCGATTAAATCGCGATCTGGTCGGGAAACATGGGTATTTTCGAAAGGGCCATTATGTAAACATTTTCGAACTGTGATCGACCATGAGTGGGGTGTTTCGGGTATGGGGAGATGGTACCTCTCCCCACCACTTCCGCTACCCTGAGGGCAAAGTGTCACAGCGAGTAACATAAGCCCCAGAAAGCTACACGGGAAGTGTGACATAGACGTCCAGTATATGGCGATAAATCGCGATCCGGTGCGGGAAAAACGGATATTTTCAGAGGGCGTTTTGGTGAACATTTCGAAACTGTGAACGACAATGATGGGGGTGTTCGGGTGTAGAGGAGAGGTCCTCTACCACCACACTTTCGATACCCTGGGGGGCAAGTGTCACAGCGGGCGTTATGGGCCCGGGAAAGTAGGCCCGCGTTGACGATGAACAGTGGTATTAATGGCGATAAAATCGCGATCTGGTCGGAAAAACTGGGTATTTTCGAGGGGGCCATATGGTAAACCATTTCGAAACTGTGACCGACCATGAAGGGTGGGTTCGGGTAGGGGGAGAGGTCCCTCTACCACCCAACTTCCGCTTACCCAAATGGGGGCAAAAGTGTCACAGCGGAGAGTACCATAAGCCCCCGAACAGAAAGAGTAACACGGGGAAGAGTGACCTAGACGCCAGTATATCGGCGATTAAAATAGCGATCCGCGTCGGAAAAATGGTATTTTTCGGGAGGGCATTATGGTAAAACATTCGAAACTGTGATCGACATGATGGGGGTTGTTTCGGGTATAGGAGGACGGCCTCTGCCACCCAACTTACGATACCCTGGGGGCAAAGTGTCACAGCTAGTACATAAGCCCAGAATGCATAACCACGGGAAGGTGACATAGACGCAGTATATTGGCGATAAAATCGCAATACGGTCGGAAAAAACATGGGTATTTTCGAAGGGCAATTATGGTTTAACACATTTCGAAAGTGATCGACAATGATGAGGGTGTTTCTGGTAGAGGAGAGGTTCTCTCTACCACCAACACTTCCGCTTCCCTGGGGGCGAAGTGTCACACAGGAGGGCGCCCATAGGCCCGGGAAAGTAGGCCCCGGTCGTGACTGAACGTAGTATTATCAGCGATTAAAATCGCGATCCGGTCGGAACGGAAGGTCGGAAAACATGGGTATTTTCGCGGGCATCATTATGGTAACCATTTCGAAATGTGATCGACCATGATGGGGGTGTTTAGGGTAGGGGAGAGGTCCCTCTACCCTACACGCGAGTAGTACCATCAGCACCCAAAAGGCTGGAACGGGAAGTGTGACAGAGGACGCAGTAAGATATGCGATTAAAATCGCGAGGGTCGCGAGAAAAAAACGGATATTTTCCAGAGGGAGTGTTGGTAAAACATTTCGAAAACTGTGATCGACCATGATGGGGGGGTTGTTTTAGGTAGAGGAGAGATCCTCTACCATCACACTTCCGTACCTGGGGTTGCCAAAGTTCACAGCGGGCGTCATGGGCCCGGGAAAGTAGACTCGCGTGACGTGAACGTGGTATTAGAGGCGATTAAGATCGCGATTCCGGACCTCGGGAACATGGGTATTTTCAAGGGCATTATGGTAAACAGTTCGAAACTGTGAATCGACCATGATGGGGGTTGTTGGGGTGTAGGGGAGAGGGTACCGCTACCCACACTTCCGCTACCCTTGAGGGCAAAGGTCCCAGCGAGCTACCATAGCCCCAGAAAGCCTAACAGGGAAGTGTGACATGACGCAGTATATAGGCATAAAATCGCATCCGGTCGCGGAACGGGAAAACGGTATTTATAAGAGGGCGTTTTGGGGAAAACATTTCGAAACTGTGGATCGGAACCATTATGGGGGTGGAGGGTGTTTCGGGTAGAGGAGAGGGTCCCTTACCACCAACATTCAGCTACCCTGGGGGCCAAAGGTCACAGCTGGCGCCAGGTGCCCGGGAAGTGGCCAGGACCGTGAACGTGACACGTGGTATTAAATGGCGCTTAAATCGCGATTATGGTCGGGAAAAAAGGGTATTGCGAGGGGCCATTATCGGTAAAAATTCGGAAACTGTGATCGACGTGATGGGGGGTGTTTCGGGTAGGGGAGAGGTCCCTCACCACCACACTCCGCATACACTGGGGGGGCAAAAGTGGTAAACAGCGAGTACCAGACAGCCACAGAAAGCTAAAACGGGATAGTGTGACATAGACGCAGGAGATAGGCGATTAAAATCGCGAACCGGTCGGAAAAATGGGGTATTTTAGGAGGGCATGATGGTAAACATTTCGAAACTGTGATCGACCTGGATGGGGGCGTTGTTTTCGGGGTAGAGGAGAAGGAGGTCCCTCTCCACCAGATTGTCTTCCGCTACCCTGGGGGGCCAAAGTGTCACAGCTTAGACCATATAGCACCAGAATGGCTAACCGGGAAGTGTGGACATAGACGCAGGTAATAGGCGATTAAAATCGCAACAATTACGGTCGGAAAACATGGTTAGTTTCGAAGGGCATTATGGTAACATTTCGAAATGTGATCGACCATTGAGGAGGGTTGTTCTGGTAGAGGAGAGGGTCTCTCTACCACCAACACTTCCGCCTACCCTGGGGGCAAAGTTGTCACACGGGCGCCATAGGCCGGGAAGTAAGGCCCGCGGACGTGGTGAACGTCGATATCAGGCGATAAAATCGCGATCGGTCGGAAAAATGGGTATTTTCGAGGGGCATTATGGTAAACATTTCGAAACTGTGATAGACCATGATTGGGGGGTGTTTCGGGGGTAGGGGAGAGGTCCCTCCGCCACCACCCTTCCGCTACCTTGGGGGCAAAGTGTCAAGCGAGTACCATAAGCCCAGGAAAGCTAACACGGGAAGTGTGAAATAGACGCAGTTATAGAGATAAAATCGCGATCCGGTCGGAAACAGGGTATGTCGAAAGGGATTCAGGAGTAAAACATTTCGAAACGTGATTCGACCATGATGGGGGTGTTCGGGTTGGTAGAGGAGGAGGTCCTATACCACCACACTTCCGTTCCCTGGGAGCAAAGTGGTCACCAGGGGGCAGACCATAGCGCCCAGGAAAGGGAGGGAAAGTAGGCCCGCGTGACGTGACTGGGTTTATTATAGGCGATAAAATCGCGATCCGGTCGGGAAGGAAACAGGGGTATTTTCGAAGGGCATTATGGTGAAAACATTTCGAAACTGTGAACGACCATTGATGGGGGTGTTTCGGGTAGGGAGAGGTCCCTCTACCACCACCCTCCGCTTGCCCTAGGGGCAGTGTCACAGGCGGAGTACCACTCAGCCTCCAAAAAGGCCTGATACGGGAAGTGTGAAATAGACGCAGTATATATATGCGATAAAATCGCGATCGGGTTGCGCGAAAACGGATATTTTAGAGGGCGTTTTGGTAAACATTTCGAAACTGTTTGATTCGAACATGATGGGGTGTTGCGGGTAGAGAGAAGCATCCCTTATACCATCACATTCCGGGTCCCTGGGGACAAAGGTCAAAGGCGGGCGCCATGGGCCCGGGAAAGTATAGACTCGCGTGACGTGAACGTGGTATTATAGGCAGGCGAAAGATCGCGATCCGGTCGGGAAACTGGGTATTTTCAAAGGCATTATCGTAAACATTTCGAAACTGTGAACGACAATGCTAGGGGTGTTCGGGTAGAGGAGAGGTACCCTCTACCACCACCTTCCGCTACCCTAGGGGCAAAGGGTCATAGCGGGCGCCAATAAGCCCCAGGAAGGCGGATACGGGAGGGGTGACATAGACGCAGTATATAGGCGATAAAATCGCGATCCGGTCCCGAAATACGAGTATTTCGGGGAAGGGCCCGTTTGGAAAACATTTCGAGACTGTGATCGACCATGTGGGGTGTTTCGGGAGAGGATAGACCCTCTACCACCACACTTCGCTACCCTGGGGCACAAAAGTGCACCCTCGAGCGCCACATGGGCCGGGACAGTCGGCCCCCGGGTGACAGTTAAACGTGGTATTAGGCGATTAAAAATCGACGATCCGGTCGTTAAAAATGGCGTATTTTCAAAGGGATTATGGTTAAACATTTCAAAACTGTGATCGACCAGAGAGGGGTTTCGGGTAGGGCAGAGCGGAGAGGGCCATCTACCACCACCCTTCCGCTTTTTCCCTGGAGGCAACGTATCACACGAGTACCATAGGGCCCCCAAAAGGCTGATACGGGAAAGTGTGACATATAGACGCAGTATATATGCGATTAAAATTGCGATAGGGTTCGCGGAAACGGATATTTTCAGAGCGCGTTTTGGGCGAACATTTCGAGCGAAAACTGTGATTCGACCATGGATGGCGGGTGTTTGTTCGGGTAGAGGCGAGGACCCCTTCTACCCTCTCACTTCCGCGACCCTGGGGGCCAAAGTGTCACAGCGGGCGCCCATGGGCCCGGGAGGGAAAGAGACTCGGTGACGGTGAACGTGGTATTATAGGCGAAAGATCGCGATTCCGGTCGGGACAATGGTATTTTTCGACGGGCATTATGGGAAACATTTCGAAACTGTGAATCGTCCATGATGGGGGGGTTTAGGGGGTAGAGCAGAGGTCCCTCTACCCCACCCTTCGCTACCCTGGGGCAAAAGTGTCACAGCGAGCGCCATAGGCACGGGAAAGTAGGCGCCCGCCCTCCGCGTGACGTGAACGTGGGATTATTGGCGATAAATCGCGATCTGGTCGCGAAAACATGGTATTTTAGAAGGGCATTATGGTGAACATTTAGAAACTGTGATTCGACCATGAGGGGGGTTGTTTCGGGTACAGGAGAGGTTCCCGACTACCCCCCACTTCCGCTACCCCTGAGGGAAAAGTGAGTCACAAGCGGACGTGGTGAGTACCATAAGCCCCAGAAAGCTAACACGAGGGATTACATAGGGACGCAGTATAAGCGATAAAATCGCGATCCGGTCGGAAAACAGGGTATTTTCGAAACGCATTATGGTAAACATTTCGAAACTGATTCGAACATGATGGGGGGTTGTTTCGGTAGAGGAGAGGGTCTCTCTACCACCAGCACTTCCGCACCCTGGGGGCAAACGTGTCACAGCGGGCGCCATGTGCCCGGGAAATTAGACTCGCGTGAGTGAACGGGGTTTAATGGGCGAAAAAATCGCGATCTGGTCGGGAAAATGGCGGTATTTTCGAGGGGCATTAGGGGGCATTATGGGTAAACATTCGAACCTGTTGAGCGACCGTGATGGGGTGTTTCGGGTAGGGGAGAGGTCCCTATACCACCACACTTCCGCTACCCTGGGGCAAAAGTGTCACAGCTAGTAACCCATAAGCCCCAGAAAGCTAACACGGGAAATGTGACATAGGACCAGTATATAGGCGATAAAATCGCGATCCGGTCGGAGGAAGAGAAATGGGTATTTCGGAGGGCATAATGGTAACATTTCGAAACCGTGATCGATGATGGGAGTGTTTCGGGTAGAGGAAGATGGGTCCCTTGCCCACCACCACTTAAGCTTACCCTGGGGGCCCAAACAGTGTCAAAAATCTAGTACCAAAGCCCCAGAATGCTAACACGGAAGGGGGACATAGGTGACATAGAAGCAGTTATATAGGCGATAAAATCGCGATCGGTCGGAACATGAGGTATTTTCGAGGGCATTATGGTAAAAACATTTCGAAAAATGTGAATCACCATGATGAGGGTGTTCTGGTGAGGACGAGGTCTCTTCTACCACCAACACTTCGCTATCCTGGGGGCAAAGTGTCACAGCGGCGCCCATGTGCCCTGGGAAAGTAGGCCCCGCGTCGTGACGTGAACGTGGTATTAATGGCGATAAAATCGCGATCTGGTCGGCAAAACAAGGGTAATTTCGAGGGGGCATTATGGTAAACATTTCGAAACTGTGAACGACAATGATGGGGGGTTCTGGTAGGGGAGAGAGGGCCCTATACCACCACAGTTCCGTACACTGGGGCAAAGTGTCACAGCGAGGAGCATAAGCCCCAGAAGGCTAATACGGGAAGTGGGACATAGACGCGGTATATAGGGATAAAATCGAGATCCGGTCGGAAAACGGATATTTTCGGAGGGCATTATGGAGTAACATTTCGGAACTGTGGACGACCCATATGGGGGTGTTTCGGGGTTATTAGAGGGAGAGGTCCCCTCTGCCACCCACACTTCCGATACCCTGGGGCCAAAGGGTCACAGCTTAGTACCATAAGCCCCCCAGAATGCGAACACGGAAGTGTGACATAAGACGCAGATATAGGCTGTTATAAATTAAAATCGCGATCCGGTCGGAAAAACATGGAGATATTTAGAAGGGCATAGGGTAAAATTCGAAAATGTGGATCGACCATGATGAGGGAGGTTCGGTAGAGGAGAGGGTCTTCTACCACCAAAACTTCCGCTACCCCTGGGGCAAAAGTGTCACAGCGAGCGCCATAGGCACGGGAAAGTAGGCGCGCGTGGCGTGAAAGTCGTAAATATCAGCGTATAAAAATCAGCGAGATCCGGTGGAAAAACATGGGTATTTTTCGAAGGGCATTATGGTTTTAAACATTTCGAACTGTGATTCGAACATGATGAGGGTGTTTCGGGTTGGGGAGAGGTCCCTCAACCCCCACACTTCCGCTACCCTAGGGGAAAAGTGTCACAGCCAGTACCATAAGCCCCAGAAAGCTAAAACGGGAAGTGTGACATAGGACACAGATATAGGCGATAAAATCGCGGATCAGGTCGGAACACATGGTTTTTTTCAAAGGGCATTATGTTAACATTTCGAAACTGTGGATCGACCATGATGGGTGGGTTTTTTTTTGTTTAGGGGGTAGAGGAGAAGGTCCCTCTACCCACCACAACTTCCGCTACCCGGGGCCAAAGTGTCACAGCGGGCGTTATGGGCCCGGGAAAGTAGGCCCGCGTGACTCGTGACGTGTGAACGTGTATTAATAGGCCGATTAAAATGAGATCCGGTCGGGAACATGGGTAATTTTGCGAAGGGACATTATGGTAAACATTTCCGAAACTGTGATAGACCACATGGATGGGGGGGTTTCGGGTAGTGGAGGCGTCCCTCTACCCACCAACCCTTCCGCTGCCTAGGGCAAAGGTCACAGCGATACATCAGGCCCCAAAAGGCTGCTGATACGGGAAGTGTGACATAGAAGCAGTATATATGCGATAAAATCGGATCGGTCGCGAAAACGGATATTTTCAGAGGGCCGTTGTGGTAAACATTTCGAAACTTGTGATCGACCTTGATGGGGTATGTTTCGGGTAGAGGATAGAGATCCCTTCTACCATCACATTCCGCTACCATGGGGGAAAAGTGTCACAGCTGGCGCCATGGGCCCGGGAGGGGGAAGGAGAAAGTAGACTAGCGCGTGACGTGCAAAGTGGTATTAGAGGCGATAAGATCGCGTCCGTCGGGAAACATGGGTAGTATGTTCGAAGGAAGGGCATCATGGTAAACTTTTCGAAAAATTGTGATCACCATGATAGGGGTGTTTTCGGGTAGAGGAGAGGTCCTCAACCACCACACTTCCGCAACCCTAGGGGCAAAGTGTCATTAGCGGGCGCCAGGCCCCAGAAGGGCTGTGTGATACGGGAAGTTGTGAATAGGAGCGCAGGACTAGGCGATAAAATCGCGAGCCGGGCACGAAAACGAGTATTTCCAGTAAGGGCGTTTTGGTAAACATTTCGAGAATGTGATCGACCCTGATAGGGTTGTTTAGGGGAGGATAGACCAATATACCACCACACTTCCGCTACCGTGGGGGCAAAGTGTCACAGCGAGCGCCATGGGCGGGAAAGTAGGCCCGTTTGTCGTGACGTTAAAGTGGTATTTAGGCGATAAACGCGATACCGGTCGGAAAAAATGGCGTCGTATTTTCGAAGGGGAGTTATGCGTAAACATTTCAAAAAAAATGTGATCGACCAGCTGAGGGTGTGTCGGGTAGGGGAGCGGTCCCTCTACCACCCCCCTTCCGCTGCCCTGGAGGCAAAGTATCACAGCGAGTACCATTAGCCCCAAAAGGCTGAAATAAGGAAGAAGTGTGACATAGACGAAGTTATATGCGATAAAATCGCGATCGGGGCGGTCGCGCAAACGGATATTTTCAGAGGGCGTTTGGGTAAACATTTCCAACACTGTGTGATCGACCATGATGAGACGTGGTTTCGGGTAGAGGAGAGACCCTCTACCATCACACTTCCGCTCACCTGGGGGGGGGTGCTGGCAAAGTGTCACAGCGGGCGTTATGGGCCCGGGAGAAAGTAGGCCCGCCGTGACGTGAAATTCGTGGATTTATAGGCGGATAAGATCGCGATCCGGTCGGGAGTGGAAGGAGGAAACATGGTATTTCAAAGGGATTATGTAACATTTCGAAAACTGTGATCGACCATGATGGGGGGTTGTGTTGCGGGTAGGGGAGAGTCCTCTACAACCACACTTCCGCTACCATGAGGGCAAAGTGTCACGAGGGCGCCATAGGCCCGGGAAACGTAGGCCCTCGTGACGTGACCCGTTGGTATTTCAGAGATTTAAAATGCGCTGATCCGGTCGGAAAACATGGGTATTGCGAAAGGGCATTATGGTAAACATGTCGAAACTGTGACCGACCATGGTGGGGGTTGTTTAGGGTAGAGGAGAGGTCTCTCTACCCACCACACTTCCCGCTAACCTTGGGGCCAAGTGTTACAGCGGGCGTCATAGGCCCGGAAAGTAGGCTACGCGTGACGTGAACGTGGTATTATCGCGATAAAATCGCGATCCGGTCGGAAAAACATGGGGATTTTCGAGGGGCATTATGGGTAAACTTTCGAAAATGGGAATCGACCATGATGGGGGGTTTCGGGTAGGGGAGAGGTCCCCTTACCACCACACTTCCGCGACCCTGAGGGCAACAAAGGGTCACAAGCTAGTACATAAGCACCAGAATGCTAACACGGGAAGTGTGACATAGGACGCAGTATATAGGCGGATAAAATCGCGATTCCGGTCGGAAACCATGGATATTTTCGAAGGGCATTATGGAAAATTGAAAAGGTGATCGACCATGATGAGCGGTGTTCTGGTAGAGGAGAGGAGAAGGTCTCTCACCACCAACACTTCGCTACCCTGGGGGCAAAGTGTCACAGCGGGCGTTATGGGCCCGGGAAAGTAGGCCCGCGGACGTGAACGCGTATTATCGCGATAAAATCGCGATCCGGTCGGAAAACATGGGGAGTTTCGAAGGGCATTATGGTAAACATTTCGAAACTGGTGTGAAACATGATGAGGTTGTTTCGCGGTAGGGGAGAGGTCCCTTACAACCACACTTCCGCTACCCTGAGGGCAAAGTGTCACAGCGAGGAGCATAAGCCCCAGAAGGCTAACACGAGTGTGACATAGACCACAGTATATAGGCGATAAAAGATCGCGATCCGGTCGGGAACATGGGTATTTTCAGAGGGCATTTATGGTAAACATTTCGAAACTGTGAACGACAATGATGGGGGTGTTTTCGGGTAGAGAGAGGTCCCTCTACCACCACAACTTCCGCTAACCCTGGGAGAAAGTGTCACAGCGGGCTCCATAGGCCCGGGACCAAAGTAGGCCCGCGTGACGTGAACTGGTATATATAGGCGATAAATCGGTGATCCGTGCGGGAAACAGGGGTATTTTCGTAAGGCATAATGGTAAACATTTCGAAACTTTGAATCGACCATGATGGGTGTGTTTCGCGGTTATGGGAGAGTCCCTCTACCCACCACCCCTTCCGCTGCCCTAGGGCAAAGTGTCACAGCGAGCACTATAAGCCCCGAAAAGGCTGATACGGGAAGTTTGACATAGACGCATTATATGGGCGATAAAATCGCGTCGGTCGCGAAAACGATATATTTTCAGAATGCGTTTTGGTAAACATTTCGAAACTGTGAACGACAATGATGTGGGTGTTTTGGGTGGAGGAGAGATCCCTCTACCATCACACTTCCGCTACCATGGGGGCAAAGTGTCACAGCTGGCGCCATGGGCCCGGGAAAGTATACTCGCGTGCCGTGAACGTGGTATTATAGGCGCATAAGATCGCGATCCGGTTCGGGAACATGGTTATTTTTTCGAAGAGGCATCATGTAAACATTTCGAGACAGTGATCGACCATGATAGGGGTGTTTCGGGTAGAGGAGAGGTCCCTCAACCACCACCCCTTCCGCAACCCTAGGGGCAAAGTGTCATAGCGGGGCGCCATAAGCCCCAGAAAGGCTGATACGGGAAGTGTGACATAGAACGCAGTATATAGGCGTAAAATCGCGATCCGGTCACGAAAACGAGTATTTCCAATAGGGCGTTTGGGTCAACATTTCGAGACTGGGATCGACCATGATGGGGTGTTTCGGGTAATGAATAGAGACCTCCTCTACCACCACACTTCCGCTAACCATACCCCGGGGGGGCAAAGTGTCCCAGCGATCGCATGGGCCCGGGAAAGTAGGCCCCGGTGACGTTAACGGGGTATTTAAGGCGATAATCGCGATCCGGTCGTAAAAATGGCGTATTTTCGAATGGCTATGTAAACCTTTCAAACTGTGATCGACCATGATGAGGGGGTTCGGGTAGGCAGCGTCCTCTACCACCACCCTTCCTTCCGCTGCCCTGGAGCAAAGTATACAGCCGAGTCCCATGGCCCCAAAAGGCGATACGGGACGTGTGACATGACGCAGTATATAGGCGATCAAATCGGCGATCGGGTCGCTGAAAACGGATTTTTCAGCGGCGTTTTGGTGAACTTTCCAAACTGTGATCGACCATGATGAGAGTGTTTCGGGTAGGGAGAGGTCCCTCTACCATCACACTGCTTCGCTAACCCTGGGGGCAAAGTGTCACAGCGGGGCGCCATGGGCCCGGGAAAGTAGGCCCGCGTGACTGCGTGGTAATATAGGCGATAGATCGCGATCGGTCGGAAACATTGGTATTTTTCAAAGGGCATTATGGTAAACTTTCGAAACTGTGATCGACAGATAGGGTGTTTCGGGTCGGGGAGGTCCCGCTACCACCCACTTCCGCTACCCTGAGGGCCCAGTGGTCACAGCGGGCGCCATAGGCCCGGGAACGTAGCCTCGTGACGTGAAACGTGGTAAATTATCAGCGATAAATCGCGATCCGGTCGGAAAAACTGGGTATTTTCGAAGGGCAAGGGTAACATTCGAAACTTTGATCGAACATGATGGGGTGTTTCGGGTAGAAGGGAGGTCCTCACCCCCACACTTCCGCTACCCTGGGGCAAAGTGTTTTACAGCGGGCGTCATAGGCCCGGGAAAGTAGCCCGCGTGACGTGCACGTGGTATGATCAGCGATAAAATCGCCGATCCGGTCGGAAAACAAATGGGTATTTTCGGGGGCAGTATGGTAACCTTTCGAAACTGTGATCGACCCTGATGGGTGTTCGTGTAGGGGAGAGGTCCCTCCCCCACCACCACACTTCCGCTAACCCTGAGGCGGCAAAGTGTCACAGCCCGAGACCATACGCCCAGAAGCTAACACGGGAAGTGTGACCTAGACGCAGTATATAGGGATGGAAAATCGCGATCCGGTCGGAAAACATGGGTAATTTTTTCGAAGGGCATTATGGTAACATTTCGAAACTGTGAACGACAATGATGGTGGGTTTCGGGTAAGAGAGGCCCCCTCTCACCACCACATTTCGCTCCCCCTGGGAGGCAAAGTGTCACAGCGGGCGGTCGGCCTAGGCCCATGAAAGTAGGCACCGCGTGACGTGAACGTGGTATATAGGCGTAAAATCGCGATCCGGTCGGGAACCATGGGTATGTTCGAAGGGTCATTATGGTACACATTTCGAACTGTGATCGACCAGATGGCGGTTTTTTCGGGTAGGGGAGAGGTCCCTCCGCCACCACCCTTCCGCTGCCCTAGGGCAAGGTCACCGCTATACATCAGCCCCAAAAGGTTGGTACGGGAAAGTGTGACATAGACGCAGTTATTCGATAAAATCGCGATCGGGTCCGAAAAACGGATATTTTCAGAGTTCGTTTTGGTAACACTTTCGTAAACTTGTGATCTGTAACATGACGTGGTGGGGGTGATTCGGGTAGAGGAGAGATCCCCCTACAACCACACTTCCGCTACCCTGGAGGTAAAGTGTCACAGCGGGCTCCATGGGCCCGGGAAAGTAGACTCGCGTGACTTGAACGTGTTATTATAGGCGATAAGATCGCGATCCGGTCGGTAAACATGGGTATTTTCAAGGGCATTTGGTAAACATTTCGAGACAGTGATCGACCATGATAGGGGTGTTTCGGGTAGAGGAGAGGTCCTCTACCACCAACCCTTCGCTACCTAGGGGCCAAAAGTGGTCTAGCGGTGCGCCATAAGCCCCAGAGGGCTGAATACGGGAAGTGTGACATTAGACGCAGTATATAGGCGATAAATCGCGATCCGTCACGAAACCGAGTATTTTTCGAAGGGGCTTTTGGTAAAACTTTTTTTCGAGACTGTGATCGACCTGATGGGTGGTTTCGGGTAGAGGATGACTCCCTCTACCACCTCCACACTTCCGCTACCTGGGGCAAAGTGTCACATCGAGCGCCATTGGCCCGTGAAGTAGGCGGGGCCCGCGTGACGTTTAACGTGGTATTTAGGCGATAAAATCGCGATCGGTCGGAAAAATGGCGTATTTTCAAAGGGCAGTATGTACACATTTCAAAACTGTGTGATCGACCATGATGAGGGTGTTTTCGGGTAAGGGCAGAGGTCCCTCTACCACCACCCTTCCGCTGCCTTGGGGGCAAGTATCCAGCGAGTACCATAGGCCCCAAAAGGCTGATACGGGAAGTGTGACTAGACCGCCGTATATATGCGATAAAATCGCGATCGGGTCGCGAAAACGGATATTTTCAGAGGGCGTTTTGGTGAACATTTCGAAACTGTGTATCGACCATGATGGTGGTGTTTCGGGTAGAGGGAACCCCTCCCCCCCCCCCCCCTACAATTCACTTTCCGCTACCGCTGGGAGGCAAAGTGCCAAAGCGGGCGCCATGGGCCCGGGAAAGTAGACTCGCGTGACGTAACGTGGTATTATAGGCCGATAAGATCGCATCCGGTCGGAAAACATGGGTATTTTCGAAGCAAATTATGGTACCTTTCGAAACTGTGATCGTCCATGATGGGGGTGTTTTCGGGTAGAGCGAGGTCCCTCTACCACCACCTATCCGCTTACCTGGTAGGAACATTGTTCATAGCGGGCCCGCCGATGGTTCACCGGGAAGTATGCCCGGCGTGACGTAACGTGGTATTATTGGCGTAAAATCGCGTCTGGTCGGAAAACATGGGTATTTTCGAAGGGCATTATGGTAACATTTCGAAACTGTGATCGCCCATGATGGGGGGGTTTTCGGGTACGGATAGGTCCCTCTACCACCCCACTTCCGCTACCCCTGAGGGCGAAAGTGTGACCGGGGACCATAAGCCCCAGAAGCTAACACAGAAAAGGAAGTGTGACATAGACCAGTCTAAGCGATAAAATCGCGAATTCCGGTCGAACACATGGTTTTCGAAGGGCATTATGTTAAAAATTTCGAAACTGTGGTCGACCATGGTGGGGGTGATTCGGGTAGGGAAGAGGTCTCTCTACCACCACACTTCCGCTACCCCTGGGGCAAAGTGTCACACAGCGGGGCCGCCATGTTTTCCCGGGGGAAAAGTAGGCCCGCGTGGACGTGAAACGTGGGTATTAATGGCCCGATTTTTAAATCGGCGAATCGGTCGAAAAAAACATGGGGTCGCATTTCGAGGGGAATTATGAGTAACCATTGAAACTTGATCGACCGGTTGATGGGGTTGTTTCGGGTAGGGGGAGAGGTCCTCTTACCCACACACTTCCGCTACCTTTTTTTTCCCCCTTCGGGGGCAAAAGTGTCACAGCAGGTACCATAAGCCCCAGAAAAAAGGCTAACACGGAAGTGTAAATTAAGACGCAGTATATAGGCGAGTAAAAACGCGATCCGGTCGGAGAAGAGAAATGGGTATTTTCGGAGGGCATCATGGGTAAACCATTTCGAAAACTGTGGAATCGGACCATGATGGGGGTGTTTCGGGTAGAGGAGAGGTCCCTGGCCACCACACTTAAGGCTACCTGGGGGCAAAAGTGTCAAATTCGTACCGTAAGCCCATCAGGAATGATGGAACACTATGGGAATTTCCCCCCCCCCCCAGGTTGTAAAATAGACGCAGTATATAGGCGATTAAATCGCGATCCGGTCGGAAAACATGGGTATTTGCGAAGGGGGACATTATGGCTTATCACATTCGAAAAATGCCGTCCCCGACTAGACCCTGATGAGGGTTGTTTACTGGTAGAGGATGAGGTCTCTCTACCACGTACCAAAACACTTCGCTATCCTGGGGGCAAAAAGTGTCACAGCGGGCGCACGCGAGATCATGTGCCGGGGGGGGAAAGTAGCGACTCGCGTGACGTTTCCGGAAAGTTAGGTTTATTAATGGCACCTTCCTGGATTCTTATAACAATTTTAGTACGATTTTGGTCGGGGAAATACACTGGGTTATTTCGAGGTGCATTATGGGTACAGTCGAAACTGTGATTCGAACCCGTGATGGGGGGGTGTTTCGGGTAGGGAGAGGTCCCTCTACCACCAAGTTCCGCTACACTGGGCCAAAGTGTCACAGCGGGAGTCATAAGCCCCAGAAGCTAACACGGGATGGGTAAACATAGAAGCAGTATATAGGCGATTTATAAAATCGCGACTCCGGTTGTGGAAAAAAAAATGGGGGGTGTATTTCGTCCGCTTGCAGGGGCATTATGGTAAACATTTCGAAACTGTTGTCGACATTATGGGGTGTTTCGGGTTTTAGAGGAGGAGTCCCCCTCTGCCACCATCACATTTCCGCTACGCCTGGGGGCAATAGGGTCCACAGATAGTACCTATAAGCACCCAATGAATGCTAACACGGGAAAGTTTGAATGAGAAGCGTATAATAGGGCGATTAAACAAGTCGCGATCCGGTCGGAAAACATGGGTATTTTCAAGGGCATTATGGTAAACAGTTCGAAAGTGATCGACCATGATTATGAGGGTGTTATGGTAGAGGACGAGGGTTCTATACACACACTCCGCTACCCTGGGGGCTAAGTGTCACAGCGGGCGCCATAGGCCGGGAAATAGGCCCGCGCCGGTGGGACGTGAACGTCGTATTATCAGCGATTTATTCTTTTATTTAAAATCGCCGATAGCTCGTCGGGGAAAACCATGGGTATTTTCGAAGGGCCTTATGGTGAAACATTTCGAAAAAACTGTGATTTCGAAACATGATTGCGGGTGTTTCGGGTAGGGGATAGGAGAGTCCCTATACACCACACATTCCGCTACCCTGAGTGCCCAAAGTGTCACAGCGAGTACCATAAGCCCCAGAAGGGTGAAGGCTTACTACGGGGTATAGTGTGACTAGACACGTATATAGGCGATAAAATTACGCGAATTCCGGTCGGAAAACATGGTATTTTCGAAGGGGGCATTTGGTAACATGAGGAACTGTGATCGACCCTATTGATTGGGTTCGGTGTTTCGGTTAGAACGGTTACGTAGGTCCCTCTCCACCACACTTCCGTACATCCTGGGAGCAACTGATTGTTCACAGCGGGCGCCATGGGCTCAGGGAAAGTAGGACGCGTGACGTGACGTGGGATTATAGAGCGATATGAAAATTCGCGATTTCCGTCGGGCAAAACAAGGGTATTTTCAGAGGGCGGTTGGGTAAACATTTCGAAACTGTGAACGACCATTGATGGGGGGTTGTTTCGGGGTAGGGGAGAGTACCTACCACCACCTCTGCTTGCCCTAGGGGGCAAAGGTAACAGCGGAGTACATCAGACCCAAATAGGCTGATACGGGAAAGTGTGACATTAGACGCCAGTGATATATGCTTTCGATTATAAATCGCGATTTTCGGGGTCGCGGGGGGAAACCGGATTTCACCCCCCCCCTTCCAGCGGAGTTTGGTTAAACATTCGAATACTGTGATCGCCATGATGGGTGGCGTTAGGAGTGTTAGAGGAGACGATCCCGCTCACCATCACACTTCCGTACCATGGGAGGCAAACACGTGCGTAACGCAGCCCCCCCCGGCAGTCTACTGGGGCCCCCCGGGGAAAGTAGACTACGCTGCTAGACAATGTGAAACATGGTATTATAGGCGATAAGGTCGCGATTCCGGTTCGGGAGGGAAACATGGGTGATTATTTCAGTTTTAAAGGGCATCATTTGGTAAAACCCATTCCTTTCTCGAAAATGTGATCGAACATGATAGGGTTTGGTTTCGGGTAGAGGAGAGGTCCCTTCTACCACCCACCCTTCCGACAACCCTAGGGGCAAAGTTGTCATAAGCGGGCCGCCATAAGTCAACCAGAAGAACGGTGCCCCCCCCCCGCCCCCGCATACGGGACTAGTGTGACATAGGACGCAGTATAGCCAGGCGTAAAAATCGCGATCCGGTTCACGAAGAACGAGTATTTTCAAAAGGAGTTTTTTGGAGGGTAATACACCGTTCACAGGACTGGTGATCACCATGTGGGGTGTTCCGCGGTGGAGGATTAGACCCCTCTTACCACCACAACTTCCGACTACCCGTGGGGGCACAAAGTTTGTCACATATAGACGAGCAGCCACTCCGGCACTTCGGGGAATTTTATGTAGGCTCCGCGTGACGGTTAAACGTGGTTATTTAGGCGATTTATTTTTAAATCGCGATCGGTCGTAAAAATGGCGTATTTTCGAAGGGCATTATGGTAAACATTTCAAAAAAAACTCGTGATCGACCATGATGAGGGGTTTTCGGGTTAGGGCAGAGGTCCCTCTTACCACAACATTCCGCGTCACTGGAGGCCAAGTATCACAGCGAGTACATAGGCACCAAAAGGCCTGGTGAATACGGGGAAGTGTGACATGACGAGTATATAGCGATAAAAAATCGCGATCGCGGTCGGGGAAAAACGGATATTTTCAGAGGGCCGTTTTGGGAAAACTAACATTTCCAAACTGTGATCGACCATGAGAGAGTGTTTCGGGTTTAGAGGAGGATGTACCTCCTTCACCATCACACTTCCGCTACCTGGGGTCAAGTTCACAGCGGGGAGCCCCCCACGCGGGCCCGGGAAAGTAGGCCCGCCGTGAGTGAACGTGGTAATTAAGGCGAGACGATTCGCGTTATCCGGTCGGGAAACATTGGTATTTTCAAGGGATTTTGGTAAACAATTTCGAAAACTCGTGATCGACCATGAGGGGGGGTGTTTCGGGTAGGGCGAGAATGTCCAGATGGGCCCTATACCACCACACTTCCGCTACCCGAGCGCAAAAGGTCCAGCGGGCGCCATAGGCCGGGGAGGAAAGTAAGGGCGCCTCGTGACGTGGAACGTTGGTATTATCCAGCGATAAAAATCGCGAATCCGGTCGGAAAACATGGGTATTTTCGAGGGCATTATGGTAAAATTTCGAAACACTGTGTGATCGTCGACCATGATGGGGTGGTGTTCGGGTAGGGAGACGTCTCTCTACCACCCACACTTCCGCTACCCTTGGGGCAAGTGTTTACAGCGGGCGTCAAGGCCAGGGGGGCGAAAGTAGGGCCCGCCAGTGACGTGAAGTGGTAGTCAGCGATTAAAATCGCGATCCGTCGGGAAAAACATGGGTATTGGCGAGGGGCATTATGGTAACACATTTCGAAACTGTGATCGACCATGATGGGGGTGTTTCGGTAGGGAGAGGTTCCTTGACCC
This sequence comes from Sclerodactyla briareus, assembly GCA_026419785.1. Taxonomy (NCBI): domain Eukaryota; kingdom Metazoa; phylum Echinodermata; class Holothuroidea; order Dendrochirotida; family Sclerodactylidae; genus Sclerodactyla; species Sclerodactyla briareus. Next base: position 7,879 of record JAODTK010001323.1, on the reverse strand, counting down.
ACCACACTACCGCTACCCTGGGGGCAACGTGTCACAGCGAGTACCATGAGACCCCAGGAAAGCTTAAACACGGGAAGTGTGGACAGAGACGCAGTATATAAGCGATTAAAATCGCGATCCGGTCGGAAGGAATGGGTATTTGTCGAAGGGCCATTATGGTAACATTTCCCCCCCCCCCCCCCCACCCCGAAACGGTGATTCGACCATTGATGGGGGTGTTTCCGGGTAGAGGGAGGCCCTATACCACCACACTTCCGCCTACTCGGGGGCAAAAAAAAAGTGTCACAGCGGGCCGCCACTAGGGCCCGGGAACGTGGCCCGCCCGTGGAACGTGGAACGTGGTTTAATCAGCGATAAAATCGCGATTTTCAGGTCGGACAACAGGGTTTATTTCGAAGGGAATTATGGAAACCCTTTCGAAACTGTGATCGAACATGATGGGGGGTTTCGGGTAGGGGGAAGAGATCTCTACAAACACCCTTTCCGCATCCCTGGAGGCAAAGTGTCACAGCGAGTCACAATAAAAGAACCAGAAGGCTGATTAAGGGAAGTGTGACGGGGGGTGTTTAGGTAGAGGAGAAGGCCCCCGAAACACCCCCATCACTTCCCGTTATCAGCCTTCTGGGGCTATATAGTATCGCCTTGACACTTTGACCCCCAGGGTTGTTGCGGGGGGAGGAAGTGTGGTGTGTAGGCGGGACCTCTACCCTAATCGAAACACCACCCCTCATGGTCGATCAAGTTTCGAAATGTTACATAAATGCCCTTCAAAAAAATACCATGTGTTTTCCGACGGAATCGCGATTTTTCGCTGGATTGATCATAACACGTTTCACGTCAACGCGTGGGCCTACTTTCCCGGGCCTTTGGCGCCCGCTTGTGTACAATTGCCCCCAAGGCGTTAGCGGAAAAAATCAAAAATGTTGGGTGGTTTGGGTGTGGAGGGGAACCGGCTCCTTATATCTCGAAACACCCATCATCATGGTTCGATCACCAGTTGTCGAAATGTTGTACCAAATGCCGCTCCGAAAATACAAGTTTCCGACCGGGCGGATCGGCGATTTTTATCGCTATATACTGCGTTATGTCACACTTACCGGGTTACTTATGGGGTTTATGGTACTCGCTGTGTGATGACACTTTGCCCCAACGGGTATGGGAGTGTGGGTGGTTAGAGGGACCCTCTCCCCTACCGAAACACCCCCATTCATGGCGATCTCACGTTTTCGAAATGTTTACCATTACGCCTTGAAAATAACCATGTTTCCGACGTGGGTGATCGACGGATTTTTATCGACTAATTATACGGCCAGTCTATATGGCACAGATTCCCCGTGGTGTTTAGCGCTCCTTCTTCTGGGGGCTCTATGGTACTCGCTGTGGACACTTGCCCCCAGGGGTAAGAGGAAGTGTGGTGGTAGAGGACCCTCTCCCATACCCGAAACACCCCCTTCATGGTCGGTCACAGTTTCGAAATGGTTTCCATAAATGCCCTTCGCAATATATCCATGTTTTCCGCCGGGATCGCGATTTCATCGCTGATAATACCACGTTTCACGTCTGGGTCGCGCCCTATTTCCCGGGCTATGGCGCCCCGCTTGTGACACTTTTGGCAACACAGGGTTTTAGCGGGAACGTGTGGTCTTTTTTGGTAGAGGCGACCATCTCCTCACCCGAAAACACTCCCACATCATGGTAGACTCACCCAGTTTCGAATGTTTACCATAAGGCCCTTCGGAAAATAAACAAAGTGTTTTCGCGCCGGGATCGCGATTTTATCGATATTACCGCTCGTTCTAGTTCTCACTTATAACGTGTTTGGTTTGTTTTTGGGGAATTTATGGTACAGCTGTGACACATTGCCACCAGGGTAGTCGGAAGTGGGGTGGTAGGGGACTTTCCCCTACCCGAAAACACCCCCATCACTGCTAGTCGGATCACAGTTTCGAAATGTTTACCATATGCCCTTCGAAAATACCCATGTTTTCCGTACCCGGGAAATCGACATGTTATAGATGATAATACCACGGTCCACGTCACGCTGGGCATACTTTACCCGGGCCTATGGCGCCCCCCCCGCTGTGGACACTTTGCCCCCAGGGTTAGTTGGAACAGTGAGGTGGTAGAGGGAGGGGACTGATCCTCTACCCGAAAAACCCCCATTCATGTGGTCGATCACGTTTCGAATGTTTACAATAAGCCCCTTACGAAAAAAATACCCATGTTTTTTTTTTCGACCGGATCGCGATTTCTTCGTGATATTACACGCTTTTCACGGTCACGCGCGGGCTAACTTTCCCGGGCCTATGTCGCTCGCTGTGACACTTTGCCCCCATGGTAGCCGAATGTGGTGGTAGAGGGACCTTCCCCCTACCCGAAACACCCCCATCATGGTTCGACACAGTTCGAAATGTTTACCATAATCCCTTCGAAAATACCCATGTTTTCCTACCTGATCGCCATTTTAATCGCTGATAATAGCACGTTAACGTCACGCGGGCCTACTTTCCCGGGCCTATTGCGCCCGCTGTGACCACTTCGCCCCCTGGTAGCAGAAGTGTGGTTAGAGGGACCTGCTCACCCACCCCGAACACCCCCGATCATGGTCGATCACAGTTTCGAAATGTTTACCATATGCCCTTCGAAAGTACTATGTTTTCCGCCGGATCGCCATTTAATCGCTGATAATAGCACGTTCACGTCACGCGGGCCTACGCTCCCGGGCCCATAGCGCCAGCTGTGACACTTTTCCCCCAGGGTCAGCAAAGTTGTGGTGGTAAGAGGACCTCTCCCCACCACACACCCATCCATGGTCAGATCACAGTGCGAAATGTGTACCATAAGGCCCTTCGAAAGTACCCAGTTTTTCCGACGATCGCAATTTATCGCTGATAAGAGCACGTTAACGTCACGCGGGCCTACTTTTTCCCCGGGCTATGCGCTCCGCTTTGAACTTTGCCACCCATGGACAGAAGTGTTGGTGGATAGGGGACCCTCTCACCCACCCGAACCACCCCATCATGGTCTCACAGTTTCGATGTTTACCATCATTGCCTTGAATTGTCCTTCGAAGTACTAATGTTCTTTCCGACCGATCGCCATTTTAATGCGATATAGCAACTTCACGGCCCGCGTGCCTACTTTCCCGGGCTATGGCGCCCGTCTGTGACCTTTGCCCCCATGTAAGCATAATTTGGTGGTAGAGTGACCTCTCACCACCCAAACACCCCATCACTGGTCGATCACAGTTTTCGAAATGTTACCGATCATGCCCTTCGAAGTACCCATTGTTTCCGACCGATCGCGATTTCATCGCCTATAATGCGTCCCATGTCTCACTTCCCCTGTTATTTCTGGGGCTTATGGTACTGGCTGTGACACTTTTCCCCCAGGTCGCGGAAGGTGGTGTAGATGGACCTCTCCCCTACCCGAAACACCCCCATCATGGTCGACCCAGTTTCGAAATGGTTTTACAATAAGCCCTTCGAAAATACCCATGTTTCCGACAGGATCGCGATTTCATCGCAGATAATACCACGTGCACGTCACGCGGCCTACTTTCCCGGGCCTATGGCGCCCGCCCTGTGACCTTTGGCCCCATGGAGCGGAAATGCGGTGAAGAGGGACCCTCCTTCTACCCGACACCCCGCCCCCCCACCCATTCAGTGGTCGCTCTCATGTCGAAATGTTACCATAATGCCCTTCGAAAACCCATGTCTTCCGACCGGATCGCGAGTTATCGCTATTACTGCGTCTATGTCACACGTCCCGGGGTTGCTTTCTGGGCTTTAGTACCTCGCTGTGACACTTTGTCCCCTGAATAGCGGAAGTGTGGTGGTAGAGGACCGTCTCTCCTACCCAAACACCCCCATATGGTCTCCAGTTTCGATGTTTACCATACTCCCTTCGAAAATACCCATGGTTGTCCGACCGGATCTCGATTTTAATCCGCCTATATCCTGCGCATGTCACCTTCCCGTGTTAGCTTCTGGTGCTTATGGTCACTCTCTGGTTACACTTTGCCCCCAGGTAGCGGAAGTGTGGTGGTAGTGGTACCCTCCCCTTACCCGAAAGCACCCCCATCATTGTCGTTCACAGTTTCGAAATGTTTTACATAATGCCCTTCGAAAATACCCTGTTTCCGACCGGATCGCGAGTTTTATCGCCTATATAGGGTGGCTTCCCTTCACACTTCCCCTGTTTAACATTCCTGGGGCTCATGGTCCTCGCTGTGACACTTTGTCCCCAGGTAGCGGAATGTGGTGGTAGAGGACCTCTCCCCTACCCGAAACACCCCCATCATGTTGATCACAGTTTCCGAACAATGTTTTACCACTAATGCCCTTCGAACATACCCATGTTTTCGACCGGATATGGTGGCGCGAGTTTATCGCTGATAATACCACTTCCCGTCACTCGGTCCTACTTCCCGGCCTATGGCGCCGCTGTGACCTTTGCCCCCTGTAGGGGAAATGTGGTGGTAGAGGACCTCTCCTCTACCCGAAACACCACCCCACATCGTCGATCACGTTTCGAATGTATTACCATAATGGGGGGGCCCCTTCGAATAATACGAAAATACCAGGTGGGTTCATTCCGACCGGATCGCGATTATATCGCCTATAATGCGACCTATGTCACACTTCCCTGTTAGTTTCTGGGGCTTATGGTACTGGCTGTGACACTTTCCCCTCGGTTGAAGTTGTGGTGGTAGAGGGACCTCCCCCTACCCGAATCACCCCCACCATGGTCGACCACAGTTTCGAACTGTTTACTCCATAATGCCCCGAAAATACCCTGTTTCCGATCGGATCGCGATGTTATCGCTGATAATACCACTTTCACGTCAGCGCGGGCCTACATTCCGGCCTATGCGCCCGCCTGTAACACTTTTGGGGGGGTGCGTCACGGGCTGGTTGTGGTCCCCCATGGTAAGCTGAACTGAGGTGTTAAGAGACCTCTCTCTACCCAAACACCCCATCTGGTCGATCACGTTTCGAAATGTTAACCCAAATGCCCTTCGCAAATACCCCTGTTTTCCGACCAGATCGCGATTTAATCGCCTATATACTTCGCGACCATGTCACACTTCCCGTGTTACTTTTCTGAGGCTTATGGTACTCGCTAGTGCACTTTGCCCCCAGTAACGGAATTGTGGTGGCTAGAGGGACCTCCCCCTACCCGAAACAACCCCCACATGGTCGTTCACAGTTTCGAAATGTTACCATAATGCCCTTCGCAAATATCCATTTTTTCCGACCGACGCGATTTTATCGTGCTGATAATACCACGTTCACGTCATGCGGGCCTCTTTCGCCGGGCCTATGGCACCCGCTTGTTGACACTTTTCCCCAGTACGGAAGTGTGGTGTAGGGGACTCTACTCTACCCGAAACACCACATCATTGTCGTTCACAGTTTCGAAATGTTACCTAATGCCCTCGAAAATACCGCAAGTTTTTCCGACCGGATCGCGATTTTATCGCCTATTGTTACTGCGTCATGTCTCACTTCCCGTATTCGCTTTCTGGGGCTTATGGTACTGGCTGTGACACTTTTCCCCAGAGTAGCGAGGGAGTGGTGGTAAAGAGACCTTTCCCCTACCGAGAACACCCTCATGTCGATCAGTTCGAAATGTTTACCATAATGCCCTTCGAAAATACCCATGTTTTCCGACGGATCGCCATTTAATCGCTGATAATCCCGACGTTCACGTCACGCTGGTCTACTTTCCGGGCCCATGGCGCTCCCTGTGACACTTTCCTCCCAGTAGTGGAAGCTGTGTGGTGAGAGACTCTCCTCTAACCCGAACCCCCCATCATCGTGATCACAGTGTTTCGAAGTTTACCATAATGCCCTTCAGAAATACCCATTTTTGCCGACCGGTCGCGATTTTATCGCCTATATACTGCGTCTATGGCACACTTCCCGTGTTATCTTTCTTGGCTTAATGGTACTCGGCTGTGACACCTTTGCCCCCAGGGTAGCGGAAGTGTGGTGGTAGAGGGACCCTCTCCCCTACCCGAACCAAAAAACCCGACCCCCATCATGGTCGACACAGTTTTCGAAATGTTTGTTACCATAATGGCCCTTCGAAAATACCCATGTTTTCCGACCGGATCGCGATTGACGCCTAATACTGCGTCTATGGCCCACTTCGCGTGTTATCTTTCTGGGGCTTATGATACTCGCTGTGACAATTTGGCCCCCAGGTAGCGGAAGTGTGGTTGTAGAGGGACCCTCCCCTACCCGAAACACCCCCATCATGGTCGATCGCAGTTTCGAAATGTGTCCCATCTGCCCTTCGAAAATACCCATAGTTGTCCGACCGGATCGCGATTTTATCGCTATATACTGCGACCATGTCACACTTCCCGTATTCGCTTTCTGGGGCTTATGGTACTGGCTGTGACACTTTGCCCCAAGGGTAATGGAATGGTGGTGGTAAGAGAACACTCTCCCCTGCCTGAAACACCCCATCATGGTGTCACGTTGCGAAATGTTTATTAACCATATAATGCCCCTTCCTTCGCAAATATCCCTATTTTTCCGACCGGATCGCGATTTTATCGCTGATAATACCACGTTTTCACGTCACGCGGGGGGGGCCTACTTTCCCGGTCCTATGGCGCCGCTGTACACTTTGCCCCCGGGATCGGAATGTTGGTGGTTAGAGAGACCTCTCTCTAGACCCGAAACCCCCCATCATGGTCGATCACAGTTTCGAAATGTTTACCATAATGCCCTTCGAAAATAACCCATGTTTTCCGACCGGATCGCGATTTTATCGCCTATTATACTGCTACCATATTCACACTTCCGTGTTAGCTTTCTGGGGCTTATGGTACTGGCTGTGACACTTTTCCCCCCGGTTAGCGGAAGTGTGATGGTAGAGGGACCTCTCCCCTACCCGAAACACCCCCCCATCATGGTCGTCACAGTTTTCGAAATGTTTACATAATGCCCTTCGCAAATACCCATGTTTTCCTATCGGATCGCGATTTTATCGCTGATAATACCCAAACCACTTTCACGAGTCACGCGGGCCTACTTTCCCGGGCCCATAACGCCCGCTGTGACACTTTGGCCCAGGGTAGCGGAAGTGTGGTGGTAGAGAGACCTCTCCTCTCACCCGAACCACCCCCCATCATGTCGGTCACAGTTTGAAATGTTTATCCAAAATGCCCTTTCTAAAAATAAAAAAGCCCATTTTTCCGCCCGGATCGCGATTTAATCGCCTATATACTGGCGTCCCAGTGGTCCCTTCCCGTGTTCATTCTGGGGCTTGTGGTGTACTCGCGTGACAACTTTGTCCCTCAGGGTAGCGGAATTTTGGTGGTAAAGGGACCCTTCATCCCCACCCGAACACCCCAATCATGGTCTATCACAGTTTCGAAATGTTTACCATAATGCCCTTCGAAAAGATCCATTTTTTTCCGGATCGATCGCGATTTTATCGCTGATAATACCACGTTCACGTCCACGCGGACGCGGGCCTACTTTCCCCCGGCTATGGCGCCCGCTGGACACTTGGCCCCCAGGGTGCGGAAGTATGGTTGTGAGAGCCCCTCTCTCTCCTCTACCCGAAACACCCCATCATGGGCGGTCACAGTTTCGAAATTTTTAACATAATGCCCTTCGAATACCGCATGTTTTGCCGAACCGGATCGTCGATTTTATCGTCAATGATATACCCCACGTTCCGTCACGTGCCTACTTTCCCGGGCCTATGGCGCCCGCCGTAACACTTTGCCCCCAGGGGGTAACGAAAATGTGGTGGTAGAGGGACCTTTCTTCTACCCGAAACACCCCATCATTGTCGTTCACAGTTTCGAAATGTTTTACATAATGCCCTTCGAAATGCCCATGTTTTCCGATCT
>JAODTK010001322.1:0-11777 GCA_026419785.1 Sclerodactyla briareus | reverse complement strand
TCAGAATTGAATGCCTCTCCTGCAAAGATACGATTGCGGTTGTCGCCCCAATCCTTCAACACGCATGTTGAGTTGCCTTGCCACTTAAACTGTAGAAATGTAGCCCCTTGTCATATTTTTGGGGAAGATTTGTAGTGATCCATCCAAACTGTGGGAGTAGCTGATAGAGGGGGTGCTTGAACAACTAAAAATTATTCATGTCTGCCCAGAACGGCTTTGTCAACGATAGTCACCTTATTGTGCAGTGCAGAAATGCATAGTGCAAATGAATTCTTTCATACATCAATGCCTCTGCCAAGTTTTTCAACGTACAGGACATGAATTGGATGAGCTCTGGTAGCGGAGCTTCAAAGTGGGGATTCAACAGGATGGAACAAAGCTGATGTGGCTTGTCTTCGAGCAAGACACTCATCTCTTGCTTCACCCCTGTCCAGGTGGCTCATTGAAGAATTGTGCGGAACCCAAGTGCAACCTGCAAAGGAATGGAGTGTAGCAGCTCATATACTTCCGGATTGTTAGCGTGCATGTAGGGTTTCGTAATAGCGATAATATCTGAAAAAGCAATTCAAGCACGGCGGTGGGGAGGCCACTGTATGACTACAAAATATTTCTAGGAAAGGGGGTGTAGCCGCAATCCCAAGTGCTGATTGTATTAGAAGGCGTTTTACCTGTTTTTCCCCTTTGAATCTTTTACCAGTTCTTCATCTAAATTTAAAATGCTTCTGTAAAATGTTCTTCAATTTTTTGTCAGTTGGAAGTCTGTATGCTTATTTTCATTTCAGTGAAAGGCCAATACTTGCTGTTTGAAAATGAAGTACTCTTTCGCAAATCCTCCTCTTCCCTTACAGGAAATCATCTGAGACATTTTATGCTCCAGCTCTGCCGCAGAAATCTTGACAGCAGCAGACTGGTGGCAGTCTTTCATAACGAGGGGTTAGATGCCGAGGCGATGACAAGGTTTCGGCGAAGGCTGATCAAACATGACATGCACGTGAGATTGGGGATCGCGGATCTTACGAGAAGCAATGGAAGACTCCAAGTATTCACCATTTAAGACATGATGCATAGATACAATTTGTATGTGACATGTGAAGAACCCAGGGTTGCTGAACTCTTGAAAAACCGTCAAACGAACAGGGAGGGCTTTACATTTATTAGGTAAGCTTTATCATGGTTTAGTTAAAGTCGGGAGGTTTTATTGTCATGCCTAAGGGAAGTTCAGAAGAGACTTTGTTGGTGTTATGTGTATGTCAGTGAGTAAGTATGTAAGTAAAACTTAATTAATCCCAAAGGGAATTCAGGCATTCGCTCATACAGCATTAAGAATGCTAAAAAAGATAGATGTGTATGGGTGTACAATGAAACAGTCAAATACTAAGAAAATAAAGAGTATGTATGTGGGTAGGCGTGCCCGTGAGCTGGATTTCACTGCAAACGTAGCCATTTTTGTGAATTTTGATGTTGATATCAGGGTTGCGTAACAAACAATTGATTAGATTATTTACGAGAAGGGTGATTAGCCTATTGATAGTACCTTGGTTGAACATTTTAGCTAGATTATGGAGAACCGGTCTGGCTATGGTGATGTGTCTAGAATGTAGGTACAGCATGAAATATGCTAGTTGAGTAATCTGATTGGCAAAAGTTGGGAACCATAATTTGCGCAACTTCAAAGTTCCTGGATTTTACGAAACTTGGTGTATGCGCCCACGCCAGTCATCGAGTATTTCAAATTTGGAGTGAGGTCTCAGAGGTCATTCCATCTGTATAATGTAGCATAATTCATGCATATTCTTGAAAATTGATTAGATTTTCATGAACTTTTTAGGGGTAGTCCAATTCTTGGTCTTGAGATACTAAAGTTAGAGGAGGGGTCACAGAGTCAATGGGAGTCAGAGATTGTGTCGGTAATTGCATTAATTCATGCAGTTCCAATTTAGTCCACCTTCTCATGAAACAGGGAGCTTGGTCAACCTCTGTTACAGTGAGGGTGGACTGGCCACTAGTTACTGTGGAGCAATCAGGGGGCTGGCAACTTATAGCCGCCTCTATGATGCTTTGGATTCTGCCTATTTTTAACTGCTAACAGGCAAACTCCCTCTTTGACTTCAGGTCAGGGTTGTTGAAACAAACTGGATACCTGAATAGGACCAACGACTGATTGATAAAAAGGCAAGACTACCGGGTGAGTTTTGGAAACACCACTTGTATGTTGTGTTGTATTGGTATCTTCCCTAATCCCTAGAACAGTCATTTATGACAAAAAAAAAAAAAAAAAAAAACTTGGAAAGGGAATTTCCAGCCCATGTTGGGGGGGGGGGGCTCATTGGCTCGGGTAGGGGAGACCAATCCAGTGTCTTAAAATCTGAGAAAAGGCTGTGACTGCTAATTACCCCATACAATGCTGGCTATTTTTTAGATAAGGCCACTTTTGAAAGTCCATATTTTCTGTAAGTTTCAGAGTGCACAGGTTTTTCAGATCGAATGCGCATTCTCATGACACTAGAAGGTAGTTTTTATGTTTCTACCCTGTGGAGGACTGGATGTGCCAACCCCCCCCCAATCCATTCACACAGGGTGGATTGTGTTGTCACGTCCCCATGCATTCAAGTTCAAATTTCCACATAGGACCCCTCTGTTGAAGAGGTGCTGGAGTGGCCATCTTAGAGGGAGTGATTCACAACTAAGATTTTGATTCAGCCATCACTTCAAAAAAAAAAACTGTACCTGGGTCGCTGAGGATTGTAAAATAATAGAATTGGTTCATAATTTAAAAACTAGTAGGTATGATTGCTCCAGGGACCCAAGGCTTTCCCTCCATTCTCTCAAGAATCCTTAACCACTGTGGTTGGATTTTTCCCAAAAAGTAAGTATATATAGTTGGTAAATACTAAACAGCTTGAACTTTCATATGGCGTGTTGCCCAAGCAAATGTTGTGTTTTTCAGTCCTGGCAAACGTCAGAGAAATCGTCATGTCAGTGTGTTTGTATGTGTGTATGTTATGGAGCATGGATATAAACACAACTTGATCAATCCTGAGTTGATGAAGATCATACTGGTATGTGTGTTGAGTACAGAGCTCACGTTCTGTGTGAAGGTCGAGGTCACCAGAGTCGAAGTCTTGTATAATGTTAAACATGATATTTTTGGAATACTTAGTGAGATCGAATGAAATTTTGGGGGTGTAGCTTTCTCATCAAGAGTACATGAACCTTCTGTTTGCAAGATGGAGTCATTTTATTGAGAAAGGTTTTGTGAGAAATGTTCATGTTGCCTATAATGAGCGGGTACAAATTTCATGTGTTTATGTGTCTGGTTCTCAGGGAATGATGAAAGGAAATACTAAGCCTTTTGACTCCCTGGATGTTTTTATATCTTTCAGGAGGCCTGGTTGAAGACAAGTTGATGTAGCTGAAGCAGATGCAGGAGTACGCCGTCTCCATCACGGGAGGTCGCCCAGGGCCCAGCTGGCGGGAGCCTGAGTTCAGCGGGGGGGCGAACCCACTCCCTCCTGCAGCGTAACCAGCAGATGCTCTCAGTGAACCTCGCAAGTTGGCAAAGGGGAATGTGGATCACAACGCTGAAGAAGAAACGGCAGTGATTTGGCAGGGAACAGAGCAAAGGAGAATATGCGTTGAGTATCTCGCAGAAACGTTGCGGTCCGATCTGATGCTGTGCTAGCAACCATTTGCCTTTTGAGGCAATGGGTGTGACAATATGGATATGCGAGGTGCATCTTCAAAACGTATTCCCCCCCCCTTGTTGCGGCCGTATCCTAACAGAGTATTGCTCCGGTGGTGGGGGATTGTACATAAGCCACTGGTTTCTCTGTCTCTCCTACAAGTGTGAGATAGCGAGAGGGGAGGGAACTGTATTGAAGGGAGAAAACGATGGTCATAATTGAATCACTTCTGGTACACACCGTTGAATAACAAGGGAATGAGTGATTCAACAAAATTGAGCCATTCGAGCAACGTAAATGGGCCGATCTTGAATTTCAAGACCTGCTCCTTGTTGACGTCACTGGAAACTGTGGGAACCTGTGTAATAGAAGTCGCGGCATAAGAAGTATTTCTGAAACTCTCAACAAATGAAACAATACACTTACATTTGAATTAGAAACAGTTGGCAAATTAAAAGGATAATCAATTCTATTCTTTCTGTGAGAGTACCATTTTCTGTTCTCCGTTACAAGGTTGTCAGTATTTACTGTGTAAAGTGCATGCACGTATATTGGCAAAGAAGAATTTGGAATAATTCTCCCTGTGGAGGAATAGCTATGCCCCCCCCCCCCCCACTAGAGGCGTAACAAGATTTTTGCATTCTGACGATTACTTCAAACTGGTTGGTCATTGAGGAGTGTAAAACTAATAGAATGGTTTCATACAAAAAATCTAGCAGGTGTATTGCTCTAGAACCCACAGGTTTCCCTCCATTTCTAAGAAACCTCAACCACAATGGTCAGATCTTTTCCTCACATAGCAGGTGTATATTATTTGGATAAATACTACTGCTTTAAACTTTCACATCTTTCTGCGCAAATGGGTTTTTTATCTCGCCTGAATGGAATTAAGGAAGAGACTTAGTGGTCACTTGGTGTGTGTGTGTGTGTATGCCCACAATTCCTTGTTAGAGGATTTTTCACAACCGTGAGGCCGATTTGGAGAAATTTGTGGTAGCACCGGGGTGGGTGTAAACGATCTGATAGATTTTGGGCAGCAGTCATCAATTAAGCTGGGGTAATTACTTATTTTATGTAATTATTGCTTAAGATTGTTAGCAAGACTTATGCAAGAAACTCCATGTGCTACAGTGATGTAGTTTGGCATGGAGGCCCTGGATGAAAGGTAGATGAAACTGATCAGATTTTCAGCCTAAAATATGCTAATTAAGTGGTCTAACTTGGCATAATTTATGCCAAATTTCCAAAGTTTGTTGGATTTTCACGAACTTGGTGGATGTGGATTACCATGGTCCCAAGAAAGCTAAAAGTGAAGTCGGGGTCACTGGACGGTAAATTTAAGGTGTCTTAATGTGCATAAGTTATGCAATTTTCGAAAGTTTGTGGATTTCCACAACAACATCGGTAGATGTGATCCGCCTTTGATCTGACCTTTTAAAATGGTACTGCTGCGGTCAGTAGAAGTCATTGTGCCTAAATTCGGGCCAATTTTGTGTTATTGTTCCCAATTGCCAACTGATAAGAAATTAATGTATGGTTGTTAACATTTCTGAATTGATGTGTTTCATGTTCCATGAATTTGATTGAATTCCTGAATAAAAGCTTCTGTTAGAAATTAAGCACTTGAGGAACGAGTAAACCATAGCTCCGTGGAACAATTTTAATGGATGTTATAAGCTGCCGGACAGCAAACCCTCTCTTACCAACCCAATTTGATTGGCCCTACGAAATATCCTGTAACATTTTTCTTTCACGGCCCTTCTTACCTGGGGTTGCCTGCCCAACCCCCCCCACCCCCCCCCCCCCCCGCCCCTCCGGATATTTGCCTGGATTGCCCCATTATCATGTACTTTGTGCATACAATGACATACTGTTTTCTGAATAAACATCTCTCTCTTACTGACAACCCACAGTAACTCTATAGAGACTTGCTACACAAGAGCTAGCCTATCAATCTGTCTTCACCTATGTTGGTTTATTGGGGGGTTTTAGAACATTTCAAGTTGATTTGGGTCAAAGGTGTTGAGTCCTGAGGATAAAACTTTATTCGATTTGGGATTTATGGAGAGAAGAGTGGGGGGGGGGTGTAATTAAAGAAAAACCACTTAAGGGACTTTGTAATTACGAGTCAACCTATTGGTCATTCTTTTTAGAATTTTATTGTTATATTTGACAATATGTGATGTTCATTGTTTGACATGACATGGTCTGCAATGAACTAGTTGTTGTTTGTGTAGTGATAATAAACCACCGATCGCGCAAAACCAAAGGCTAGACACTTTTTTTTCAGTCCTGGCAGAGTCAGAGAAATTCTATGCCAGTTATGTCAGTTTTTGCAGTGTGTTATTGATGCCTGCTTGTTTCACGTACTTGATCAATCCTGATTCACAAAATGCTACTTGTGATGTCCCGGAAACTTTGGAAACCTATGTAACATAAGTCCCATGCAAAAGCATCAAATGAAAAAAATTGGCATTCGAATTAAAAACTGTTTGGCAGAATATTAAAGAAGGGGGGGGCGCATGCCCCCTTCGAAAACCTTGTGCCCCCCCCTTCCCCAAATGAGATTGTGATTCTCGGAAAAATATTCTGTAGTCATTATTCGACTACAGTTTGAAATAGATCTGGCAAGACACAACGAAAAATATCGCAAGAAAAGGCAGTATTGTGCCAAATTTTCTCGAATGCTATAGAAAGTGAGAAATTTTCGCGCTATAGTGGATTCTGTCCCGTAGCTTTCCATCTCCGCATACTCTATGGGAATTCTACCTTCATTGCCACCTAAATCATACATATTGTGAGTTAAATACTGAATTATACAACACCATCCTCATTAACCCTTGAAAACACGTCCACCTCTTTTTTATTATTACTGAACTACAGTAGCATCGGCTATTAGACTGCTTCGTTTTTCAATTGCAATTTGGCCTCTCAGGTAACTGCTACGACGTCATATCAGGGTTGAGACAGTATATGCCCACAAAAGTAAACCAAAAACAACAAAAAAAACCCTAGATGTCCTCAAGTCCTGTTTTTCCAGATGTGCTGTCGGGAAACCCCACAAACATTGCGCGCGAGTAATGTCGAGCACAACTTATTGAATATTCTGGCCAAAAACTCTGGGCAGCGATAAGAAAGACCCGGTTGACAAAATGTTAAATTTTTTGAACTGATTACAGAATTTGTTATCACAAATTGCCCAGATATGAAGCTTGGTACATGCAGCCCTAAACCTCGGGAAAGGGTTTTTTCCGGCCATCTGGGGCTTGCGCACCACAATTTTCTTGTGCGCTCCGCGCCAACCTATAGTGGCGCTCCGCTAGGTGGTATTCTCGTCCTCCCAACAAAATGTCTGTGCCCCCACCCCCCCCAGTTTGACAAAAGTCATGGTGACGCCACTTTCGGTTAGCTGAAGCAGAATGAAGGGGAGAGGATCACAGGTGATTAATAATTTACTCTATACCCTGTGTTCACAGGATGATGGGGGACCCACGCATATACCACGATTCAAAACTATTCGAGGTCACTCAACAAAAGTCGGTCAATGTGATTACAGGTGCTTAATATGTGATGACGCAGCCAACATAATGCTGAAAGTTACGAAAGCGCCAAATACAGCCAAATCGGGAGTATACAATCCGAAATAGGTACGTGTGAATTCATATATCAAACGGGTGAAAACTAATCGGATAGGACACAAGGTAATCCAAGTGCTAACGGTTATGCCAGTGCACCACCCAGTACCAGTTTTTTGAGACACCGAACAGCGGTTTGGAAGACAGCGCACCACTGAAGGTGTTCTGGTGAATAGTGTTCACCCCAGTAAGAAAAAACTTTGGTGCGGTAACAGCCCAGACACTTGTTAATTTAGAAAGACAAAGTCAATTCCTTCTTTTCGTGTCACAAATTTCACAAAACAATCAACAAGATGGCTTCTAGTATTGACGCACATGCCAGACACCACCCGTTGGTTTACACTTGTAAACAAAGTGATTTTGATAACATGTTGCGTTGACATGGCGATTTGATGACGGTTTGATGATACGAGGTGGATCTTGATGCATATGTTCACATGTGTGAGACAGGTCAATAAATGTTAGCTTCTTGTCTGACCTGAAAGGTTGTGAAGATTTGGAAGTCATACTTTTCAAAGTAAATTGCAGCAGAGTGACTCTGAAATGTCTATAGCTGAGAAGTGTACTTCAGAACCCTCAAACCTTTATCTCGTTTTGGGGTTTCAATATACATTAATTCTATGGATCTAATGGCATTACACTATTATGATTATCATTATTATTATTATTATTATTAGTATTAGTATTATTAGATTAGATTCCTTGACGAGTCAGAGGAATCTATGCAGTCAATGACAGTGTGTTTGTATGTATGTATATGTGTGTGTGGTGTGTCGGGTGTGTAATGTAACGCTGGCTGGTAAACACGATAACTCGACCCCGCCTGAATGGGTGAATATCATATTTGGTATGTGTGTTTTCCATGATGAGCTACATGAAAACCTAGGTTTTGGGCGTCAGGTCTGAGGGACCAGAGGTCAAAGTCGAAAAACCTTGTAAACCGATAAGTCCAGCATGGTTTGCTGATCAGGTGAAATTTGGTGTGCTAACTTTTTTATGGGGAGCACAGGAACTTTTTGGGTTTTTTTTGGTATAGGTCCGGGTGAATTTTGGTCGAAAAATAGAACAATTGTGAAAAGTCGATATTGGCCAATTTTGGCTTGTTGAACCGATAACCCAACCCTGCCTGGATGGATGAAGCTCATAATTGATAGGTTTGTTCCCCATGATTGAGAACATGAAACCCTATTGTTTTGAGTTAAGGTCAGAGGTCATCATTGGTCACTAGAGGTCAAAGTCTGAAAAAACCTTGTAACACGGTAAGTCCAGGAATGGTTAGCTGATAGGTGAAATTTAGTGTGTGCTTTCTTATGGGGAGTACTTGAACCCTATCGTTTTTGGTAAGGTCGGGGTGAATTTTGGTCGAAAATGAAAATTGTGAAAAGTTGATATTTTGGCCAATTTTCGATTGTAAACACGATAACTCGACCCCGCCTGGATGGATGAGCTCATACTGGCGTATGTATGTTACCATGATGAGTACATGAACCCTTCGTTGGGGTCAGGTCAGAGGTCATCTGGAGGTCAAACGGAGGGCAAAGTCTCTGAAACCTTGTAAACCGACGATAAGTCCAGAATGGTTGGTCTGATCGGGTTAAACTTTGGTGTGTAGCTTTCTTATGGGGAGCACAAGAACCCTATTGTTTTTGGTTTATAGGTCGGGTGTGAATTTTGGTCGAAAAATAGAAATTGTGAAGTCCATAGTCTGGCCAATTATGGCTTGTAAACACGATAATCGACCCTAGATGATGGATGAAAGCGCTCATACTGGTATTGTTGTTCCTCGTGATGAGTAATGAACCCTTATTGTTTTGGTCAGGTAGAGGTCATCTGAAGGTCACCAGTGGTCAAAGTACGAAAACCTTGTAAACACGATAAGTCCAGAATGGTGGTCTGATCAGCTTGAAATTTGTGTGTAGCTTTTCTTTTATGGGGAGCACGGGATCCCTATTGTTTTTGGTATAGGTCGGAGTGAATTTTGGTCAAAAATAGAAATGTGAAAAGTCGATTATCTTGGCCTGCCTCCTGTCTTTTAATTTTGGCCTTTAACACAATAACTCACCCCAACCTCCGATTGGATGATGAAGCCATAATTGGTATTGTGTGTTTGTCCCATGATGGTACAGGAACCCTCCTTGTTTTGGGGTAAGGTCACAGGTCATCGGAGGTCACCAGTGGGTTTAAAGTACGCGAAAAACCTTAAAAAACACGATAAGTCCAGAATGGGTTGTCTCATCAGTTGAAATGTGGCCTTTTTTGGTGTGTTCTTATGGGGAGTACAGGAACCCTATATGTTGGGTGTGGTCGGGGTTGAATTTGGTCGAAAATAGGAAAATTCGTGAAAAGTCGATTATTTTGGCTAATTTGGCTGGTAAACCACGATCCCTCGACCCTGCCTGGATGGATGAGCTCATACTCGGTTGTGTGTTCCCGCGAGAGTACCTGCACCATTTGTTGTGGGGGGTCAGGCCAGAGTTCATGTGAGGTCGTCATAGGTCAAAGTCTGGAAAATTCGAAATTCAGGGTTTGTAGGTTTCTTATCAAGAGGATAGGGGAACCCTATTTGTGGTTCGGATAAACGGGAAATTTGTTCAGTTGTTAGTTGCCCATAATGAGTGGGGTGCAATTCTCCCATTTGTCTCGTTGTCTTTTCTATCTATAGGTGGTCAGAAGAGTAAAGGAATACTAAGCCTTTGTTAGTGTTATATTATTACTGTCATTATTATTATTAATGGTATTATTATCATCGTGATATCATTATTTTCATTATCCTTAGATTAATGATGTGGTCTGTGTGTGGCTAGTGTAATATTCTAAAAGAAGTGAAGATTCTCTACCAGGTACTCGAGTATTTCTTGATGCATACTTTGCCTTTGTGCACACGTTGCGGAATAGGCGGCGTACAGGACCCTACCAATTTGGGGAGGGGCAGGCATAATGTCAGTGTCTGGTACTTTCGCTTCTTATGCAGAATTTCTACGAATTTTCTCAGGTTCTGCCCAATTTCCATCAAGAGTGGGGGAGGGGGAGATCTCCCCTTCCCCGCCTATTCACCTATTGCGTGTGGGGAAATATCAGATAGGGCACAAGAAACTTGAATGACGGTGGAAATCTGTAGGAAAGCTGAATTCATATTGGAGAGGACAGGATCAAAAAGCTGTACTATGCTGCAGGAAGTGCATAACTCCAACTAAGAAACCATGGCGTGGATCAGTACCGGTATTTAGGCGGTTCTGTGACAAATTCTGAAGTTTGACCTATAATTCTATGCCTGTCCTGGAGGGGCAAATAAGGGGAATTTATAACAATTTCAACAAAATACAATGGTGCCTCCTTCTGGAGAGTTCTCTCCATTTACGTCATGTTATGAGGTTCCACGACAAACACCTTTTTTGATCCTTGACGAAGTCAGAGGAATCTATGGAGTATGACAGTGTGTGTGTGTTATGTGACGCCAGCCTGTAAACACGTTACTCTCGACTCCCTGGATGGATGGAAGCTCTACTTGGCATGTGTGTTCCCCCTGATGAATGTCTGGGGTCAGTTCAGAGGTCAGAAGTCAGAAACAGTTTGTTCCGATCAAGCTGAAATTGGTGTTGCTTTTCTTAGTGGGAGTACGAGAACCCTATTGTTTTGAGTATTGCTTGTGGGTCATTTTTGGGAAGATAGGAAATGTCAGAATTGGATATTTTGCGATTTGGTGTAAACACATTAAATCAAACCCACCTGGATGATGAAGCTCATACTTGGGGGTATGTGTGTTCCCCATAATGAGTACATGAACCCTGTTTGTTTTGGGGGTTCAGGTCAAAGTTTCATCTGAGAGGTCACCAGAGGTCAACGTCTGAAACCTTGTATAAAACCCCGGGAAAAGTCAGACGGTTGGTCTGGTCAAGCTTAAAATTTGGTGGGTGGCTTTCTTATGGGGATTACAAAGAACCCTATTGTTTGGGGGTAGGTCAGAGGTAAACATGATAAGTCCAGAATCTTTGAGCTGATCAATTGAAATTTGGTGGGAGTTTTCTCATCAAGAGTACAGGAACCCAAGTGGTTTTGGTGAAATGGTGCGATTGTGTTGCAAAATGGGAACATCTGTGCGAAATGTCATATCTGCATAAATGAGCTGGACAATGTCCCATTATACCAGTGTCAAGGAATCACTAAGCCTTTGAATTTATTTTGTTGTTGGCTAGGCGGGGTGAATTTTTGATCACAAGGAAAATGTGAGAAGTCGCTATTTTTGCCAATTTGGCTTGAACATGATAACTCAATACCACACCTGGATGGATGAAGCTCATACTTAGTATGGGTGCCTTCCCCATGCTAAAGTACATGAACTCTGTTTTTTGGGGTCAGGTCAGAGGTTCCATCTGAGATTCGAAGTCAAAGTCTGACAAACCTTGAATTTAGTGTGTAGCTTTCTTATCAAGAGTACAGGAAACTATGTGTTGGGTGGAAA